>JAVQJZ010199492.1:0-12718 GCA_036025355.1 Leiopotherapon unicolor | reverse complement strand
CAAAGTAATTTGTATTGACTAATAATTAAATCGTCCCAGTGGCCTTGTGGTTACACTGTTTGTTCAGAGGCTAACAGCTAGTGGTTTTAACCCCCACTTCAAACATGTTCTCATATTTTCTCAGAGAAAAAGGTCTTCAACTGTCAGGTCTGTGCATGTAATGTGACGTAAACGGCGTAACCCTAAAATCGCCCTGAGACATTTCAGAGGAAAAGAGCAGTCGCAGATAAGAGGCAGAAGTCTCCAAAAACATCACAGCAACAGCACAGCACGGGTCACCAAAAACACCATGCCACCCTTAAACACCCTTATAAGCTGCAGTTGAATGAAAACATGGCGAGAAGTGTTATATTGCTCTGTGTCGTGGATGTGTGAAAAAAGCAACCAAAATTTGTGACCCCAAATGACGCACCTTATAGCTCTGATGTTTGCAGCTACACATGTGGTCTTTTTGTGGCGCTCAACATGTGTGTATTTCAACTTTTGTCAAACAGAGAATAAAATAGGAACATCAGAGGGAATTTATGACATCCAAGTAAGTAACGTAAACTTGCTTATTTCTCATTCTCAATGATGTCACTGTATGAATATACTGGAGAGTCGCATGGCAACTACATTGTGCTTCCTGTTTTTAAACACTTAAAGCCAAATCTTGCGTTTTAGCAGGAGAAAAACACGTTCTGTATAATCATAGCCTAAGAGTTTTGACTCAGCTCTCATGGAGACAGCTTGGCGTCCAAAAACATTTTGTGTCTCATGGCATTTTAACAAAGACAGACAACTGAGTGAGGATAGAGGATGTAGAATTTGAGCACTAGCCAGTAAGTAGAACACCTCGTGAATGTAACGCTGTCACTTAAGAGTGGAATGAAAAGTACAAATTGAACAATCAAGGGGGTGAGGATTAGAACAGCACACTTGGTAAGCGGTGGAACAATGGTGTTGACAGGTGGAATTAACTGCAATGTGCCTAAATGACCGGGGCCATTGAATGGAACAATAGGGTGTAATATGTCCAAGCCGGTATAAAAGCCGTCTTTGATTACAATATGCATAGTTTAGTTTGATTGTAGGGAGGAACTTGGCGGAGTAATTGAGTAGAAGTCATTGAAGAGAGAATACCTCCATCTCATAATGAAGTCAAACTGAGTGGTGGATGGATGCCAGATGTAATTAGGGAAAGGAAAACGGCTGCTACTGCTGCAGCACCGCGGCAGAAAATGACTCCAGTCTTTTCTATCCAACAGGACTGGGCGAACCACATGTTGGGTAATAAGCTACAATATGATGCTGCAGCGTTCAGGAAAGAGGAAGAAGGAATTCAAAATAGTTGTGAGATTTTAGACATGGTTGTCATTGGGGAAACTTTAAGGTGATTTGTACATCAGAGGCACATCGCACAGTGAATCTTATTAAGGCTTTCACTGGTAGTATTTTCTGATCCTTTTTTCCTGTCTTGAAATGTGGGAAATTTCCATGTTTTCAAGAATGTACACTCTGCTTTCTATTAATATGATTAATAGTGAACAGTTACCAAACAGCAGCGGTGTGTTCTCGTGCTGAGCCGTGAATGCACTGAGCCACTGCCTCACGGCTCAGATCAGGCACTTTCTAAGCTCAGGTCCATAGCGTGGTCAGGGGAGAACTCCACGTCTTGGTCACAGCATCGGCATCTGCAGTGACATGCAGATAACAGAAGCCTTTGGAGAGCGGAGGAGATAGATGGTGGTGTTAAGCCCAGCCGGAACAAAGCTCACGCAGCAGAATGGAAGACTCCGCTGGGAGTTTGGGATGCGTCAGAGGAATGCACTCCAACGCGGCAGAGGTGGCTGCTGCTCTTATCATGCTGAGCACTTACGCGTGTGCCAGTACAGACTTACAGTACGCACACCTGCATTTGGACGGCTATACATAGCTTGCACTCAGTGGGGCATCTTGTCTTTGCACATGCATACACGCACATGACTGAGCACTTTGCAGTCTCCGATTCTTCAGTTCGTCTTGTGTTCCCACGCGCGCACTGCCAGACACGCACAAACTTGGCTGCTGCACCGTCACATAGTATACGCACATATGGCACTGCGTCGCTGTTTTCTCTGCCTGCGTTGCACACACAATACAGCAGACAGTGCAGGGATGCGCTAAGCCAGAGAGATGCCCAGCAGAATGAGAATGGAAAGGAATACTGCAGGCAAAAGAAGAACAATGGGGCTGAGGGGAGAGCGGAGCCTGGCGGAGAGGCCCTCTGCAGTGGAAGCAGAATAATGGAATAGAACCAACACAACTCGCTCAAAAACAATGAAACTTAACCCAGAGATAGATGGTGCTGAAACAATGAAATATAACACAGTCCCATTCTTAGCTTCGGGGTGACGAGAAGTGAGAGAATAATGTGACGCTCTATATGAGTAAGCCTAATATGCCTTAGATAATGTAATAAGTAAGTTGCACAGAGCAGGACTCTCTGCGGTGTTTCCAATACTCTTGGTTATACTGTAGGTATTTTATTGGGTTATTGGAAGCCACGGGGGCTGGAATTTAACTTCTCTCCCTCACCTTCTCGCTCCGTCTCCCGTTTATTCCTGCAAGCCTTATTACCCGCCGTTCTTAAGGCAGCAGGGATTACCTTAGTATATAATTTCCAGCCTTGACAGGCCAAAGGAATTGTCGTATGAGCTCTGAGATGAGGTGTCAGAGCTGCAGAATGAGGTGTCTCACCAGTGGACGCTTGCACTCTGTGTGGGCTCATGTAGGTGTACGCATACAATTCGGTGACTGTGTGTGCGCGTGTGTCTCCGTACTTTGTCCTGTCTCTGCATAACGATTCCTCTGACATAGTTGCTATGTATTGATTAGATATATTCATGTGTGTGACCCTGCCCCGTATTACCAGCAGGGCTCTGCGGACTAGAAGTCCACAGTCTCATTGTCTCCTGTCGAGCAAGGCTCCATAACCAGTAATGGCCATGTTTGTGCTTCAGCATAACCCACTTTCTTGTAATGATCCTTTTATTAGTGTACAAGCTCAGAGCGTCTGTTTGTGTGTCTGTGTGTCCGTGCATGCCATCAGCCCTGTGTATCTGTTCATCACGGAGGATCATTGTTATTTGTTTCCTCTCTCTCAAACCCACATACAAAATATTTTATAAGGGTAATATATATTGATCAGAATGGATTAGCGTGGATTTGGTTTGCGTTAAAAAAAAAACAAAACTATTATGCTTCACAGAACAACAAACTCAAGACCCCGAGGAGACAAAAAGAAAAATGGCTTTAAAAATCATTCCACAGAGCGCACATATTTACAGTAGCCTTCTATCTGTCTATCATCCAATTTCCAGTGCAAAAGAAATGTGATGGCAAATCCTTAACAAATCCACGCCTACGCTATCATTTACAATGGGGACATTGTTCATTGATGAGACAGAAGATGTGTTTGTGTTCTGGGGTTGTAGTCATAGCATGTCTCTTCCCTTTATTGCACATTTATTGACTGTTTCTCCCACTTTTCCTCTTCCAACTGTCCCTGACCTGAATGTCTGAAGTTTCCTTTTATTCTTTTAATCAGCTTTAAACGGCATAATCCTAGGCATTTCCTGTACCAGCGGAGATGATGTGAGATCACAAGTGGAGAATTACAGGCACAACTTAAAATGCTGCAACTGGGAAGCAAGAGCAATTATATATTTAGTGACACTATGTGTCTGGGAATAATGGAGAAACTCCCCCAGTAAAACCCAATGATGAGTTTAATTAAGCTGAAGATGCTGTTTGATGTTTCTCGGTGGCTCACACCCACTGTGTCATCTCTTACAGTCACTGCTTTGGACTTGTTCCTCATTGATGGTTTGTGTCTTTTTGTTGTTTTTCCTCCTTTACTCCTCACCTTCTCCACTCTCACTCTCACCCCAGGTGGCCCGAAGCCTGATGGCTCCACTGTCACTGGACATCGCAGGGGACCCAGACAGCGAGCGTGCATTAGGGAAACAGCGCCTCAGTGTAGCTATCGGTGTCCTGGCGGGAGCCGCAGCAGTCATCCTGGTTATCCTCCTTGTTGTAACAGCTCGGCAGTGCGGGGCTCAAGGCAAGAATGGCTATGAGGCCGGTAAGAAGGAGCCAGAGGAAGACTTCTTCAGTCCTCCGGGGGCCCAGCCGCAAGCCGGCCGCGGCAGGGGATCAGACCGTGGACGCAAACCTCGACGGGACAAACGCAATGGAAGTGGCGGCAGTGCGGCTGCAGGAGGAGGGAAGTCAGACAGATCACTCTACAGCGGCATCGTCACGGTCAACGGGCTGCGTCGCCATGCCAATGATGACGAGGAGGAGGATATGAGCAGTGCTAGCGAGCGCCTGGCGGCCCGCTACTGTGTTGTGGACGGCGACCCCGGCAGCCCACGGATGGGTGGTGGCAGGAGACACCAGTCAAGCCCAGATCTGGCCAGGCACTACAAATCCAGCTCACCTCTCCCCGCGGTCAATCTACAGCCCCACTCCCCCCCAGCTGAGGGAAAGAAGCACCAGGCGGTCCAGGACTTGCCTCCCTCCAACACCTTTGTGGGCAGTGGAGGCTGCGTGGGGAGTGCCGGCTCCAGCAGCAGCAGTAGCGGGGGCAGTGGCAATGCAGATGCCATGTCCCTGGGATCTGACCAGTGCTCAGAGTATGGCTGCCAGACTGGGAACAAGTACAGCAAACAGGTAGGAGAAGGGAAGGGGCTGGGATAACATGGTCTATTTGGATCTGTAGTGTTGTTTCGCGCTGTCCCCTCTGCATATAAATATATCTTAAAAATCTCTGTCAGCCCTTCCTGACTCTTTGTCTGCTCTTTGGCTCCTGATATCTGCCTCCTCCTCCTCCTCCCAGCTTCGTCTTATACACACATCTGCTGACATACAGTACCGCACACCCCATTGCTAACGTCTAAACACCTTTTTATCTCCACGAAATAGCTGTCAGTGTGTGCGCACGCATGCACAAACGCTTGTGTGTCGGCATCCTAAGCCTGTAAGCAGTGTGACGGTACCCTGCTGTCACAGTGTGTGTGCGCCCTGTGTCAAACATCAGGCCTCTGTTTAGCAAGATCTAATGCAGGGGACATGAGTCAACCCCCTACTGTAGCCAAACAATATGTGAATGTGAATGTGTGTTTACATGCATGACTGCGTGTGTGTGTTTGTGTGTGAGCCTGCATACAAACCCCTGAGGAGTTCAGTTGGAGTAAGGACTCCGGGGGAGTGGGCGAAAACTTGTTTCCAGCAGTGTAATTGGTCATTTTGTGTTTGTTTCCCTGGTCGAGCTCTTATCTTTTTTCCATTTAGCATATACATTTATTCCGTAAACAATATCAGTTGTATAGATAATGGATGCGCTGGCTTTTGTGTTGGCTCAGGAAGCTGCAGTTAATAGCTGAAGTCCTGCTGACAGATAAATACTGCATAGAGATGGTCACTCACCCCTCTTCCCACATACACACACACATATTAATGCGTGCACACGAACACCATCTATCACTGTGGATGCACTGACACAGCAGGGTCTCCCTTGTCCATGGGGAGTGCTTCCAAGAGTGATGTTTGAGTGACAGCTAACCCTTCTTAAAGGGGGCGGTGTCTCATTTCCTTGACGGACAGCTCTACATTTATCCTCCCCGTGGTGAAAAAGTGCTGATGTGGTCATTAAAAGAGAAGGAGTGGAGCTTCTTAGGCTAATCAATTCATACATGGGCTCTCTGATCCTGCTCAGCACGCACGCAGACACACACGCACACACACACACACACACACAGGCATGCACGCACACGTACACACACACTCACACACCAGAGGTTAATCCATTACAGAGTCAATCCTCTTAATCTGCCGTTCCCAGGGAAAGAAAATGCTTACTGGAAGAGTTTGCCGTTCATGCTTACGTGTACTCAAAACATGCCAGCACGCATACGTACCATGCCGACACACAAACTGACAGCGTAATGAATTATTGATCGCATGGGGTAATTAACTCCTCTGCTGCAGTGGAGTGTGCCCCCTCCCCGCTCCCAAAATATCCAAGCAGCCAGTGGTTTCATACACAGATCTGTGTGTGTGTGTGTCTAAGACTTTGGGTACTCATGCGTGACTGCGTTCACTTACGTGTCAGAATTTGTTAACTCGAACAGTTTGGCGACACAAGCAGGGTTGTGTTGGTGGGTGCCTGTCACTGTGCTTGGGGGACTGCTTATTTCATGGAGGCATATGCATTTTATATGTGAGTGCAAGTGAGAGATAGACTCGGGGAGTAATAGGTGGCGAGTATGTGCCAAATGTAGGAACTGGGACGCTGACAGAATTTGGAATAGCATTAGATCAGGAGTGGGAGAGAATTATAGGAGGTTAGGAGGGAAGGAAGATGGAGTAAACGAGATGGGTGGGTGGGGGGACTTTGAATTTCAAAGCTACTTTACTGGGTCAGTGAAAACTCTAAAAACTGTTCATCTGAAGTCAGCACAACATCAGACCAACTAAGGTGCTCCAAAAAAAAGAAAAAATTGGTAAAGGGAAAATGGCAAGTAATAAAAACTGGGCGTCATGGATGAAGAGCAAGATTGCATCAGAGAGGCAACAAGATGATAAAACGGCTCAGTCCACAGCGCTGTATCTTTTTTAAATCGAAATTGTTCACTGAGGACAGGGAGGGGAGAGGGAAGGATATCCATATCAATGGGCATGAATGAATACAAAAATGAACAAGGAAAGAGTATAAAAGATGGAGGGAGTGATACTCAAGAGCAATGGCGGACTCAGGCTGTTTGAATGGCACGAGCAAAAATAATAAAAGGGAACCAACTGTATGCGGTGCAGCATATGGTGCTGCATTACATTTTCTCCACTAAAAGGGCACCATCAAGGGTATCTCATCATATTTCCACCCCTGGAAGGGCAGTCTAGAGGGCACTTAACCATGTTCAGTCCACTGTAAGGGCACCCTAGAGGGCACTTTACCACGTTATGTCTGGTTCGGGATCTGCATCATCTAAAAATATTTTTGGTGTTAGTGCAAAAGTGGTACTTGATAGCTGATTTTGGCACGGATCAAAAAATATATTAATTAATATTAAATTACTTTAAATATTTATGTTGTTTCTGTTTTGTTTCATTTAACAAAATATGTTTTCAAGTGTACAAGCTAAAAGATACATCTTAAAAATGAACCCTAAAATGAGCAAAACTGTGATTTATAAATGGCAGATATACAACTTTTTGTATGGGCAAAGACAAATTTCAGTCGGTACCGCAAAAGTATCGATGTTCAATACCCAACTCTGATGCTGATAGAGAAAGTGTAAAGGAGGAGGCTGGAGTACGTGCTTCCAAGTAGGTAGAGGCGGGGAGAGTGAGCGAGCAAGAGAGAGAGACTGAGAGAGTGAGAGGGAGAGAGAGAGAGGTCTGGTTTGGGTGGCAGCCAGAGAGTGAGAGTGGACTGCTGAGATGTGGGTCATCAGGATACCCGTTGGCATCAGGACACATTAATGATCACAGCAGTCACATGGCACTGCAGTCAATATGGGCAAAGTGGCCTCGTTCTACCCTCTAACCACTACCACACACACACCACACACACACTCCACCACTTTCCTGTCTGCTGCCCCCAATCAACCACAACAAAGGTCGCAGTGGTTGTCTGAACGTTTATGTTTCGGTTTTATTTTTTGCTCTTTTATCGCAGTGTTAAACTCACCTCGATGAGCCCTTTACTCTCTGCCATTTTCTGGTGCTTTCTTTTCCTTACTCGCGGCCATATATCTAAACACCTCGACCACTGCTACTTTTGCGTCTCCCATGCACCACTCTGACCTCTGTGAATGGACTGAGTCAGCGTTTTCACTAGTGCGACTTCTTCTTTTACTGTAGTGAGCACTTTCTCTCGCTGGACCCAGCGTGTGTGTGGGGGCGGGTGAGAGCAAGGTGCCACAAAGGCTGAATCGAACCAGACGCACACCCACATGCACGGACACACACACACATTCAAAGTCTAATCAATTTGCTGTTTAGAGCGCCAAGACTGCAGTGGAAACAGGTTGGTTGACAGCGCAGTTTTTTGTCCATCTCACAGTTTTGCAACACTCGATGAAGGTCAGCGCTGGACCGTCACGACACGGGGTGCCACTGTGTTTTGACACAGCAAGGACAGGGGCTATGGAGATGAGTTTGCGGCGAATGGGACTCATCCGACCAGTCTTGTCCATCTAATTGGACTGTGTGCACGAGCGTTGGCGGAGAGATTAGGTCTACTGGATTATAAAATTGAAAAGCAGCTTTTCATTTCAACGAAATCCCTCCAGGATTAAATATGATGAGCGTCTGTCATAGACTCACACTCAACCTTCCGTGCACTCGGGCACGCCGCGTGAACACATCCACACATACGCCTCCTGTGATAACATGCAGCGTGCATTAGGGTCAGAGGGGTGGAGGCGCTGTCAACTTGAAACAAACGCGTGCGCACACACACTCTCCTCTCCCTGTTTCTCTGTTACATACGCACACACTGTAACCGACCCGTGACCCCTGTCATGATGATACCAATGCGCTGATGTATTTATTAAAGCCACCGCGAGTTCAGGCTGTGCCGCCGGCCATATGCTCAGGGGGCGGGTAGGTGGGGAGGTTAGAAGGTGGGGGTAAGCGAGAGGTGAGAAGGACGAGGTAACCAAAGCGGGGATCACCCAATGAGCCAGACTGAAAGCTGATCTACTGACCCGGAGACAAAGAGAGAGGGGAGGGGACAGGGAGGAGGTGAGTGGGCATCAGAGAGGGAACATGAGACCGAGAGAGAGACAGAGAGGGAGAGGGATAGACGATGATACAGAAAGGTTCAAACATTAGTGGAAAATGGAGACTGATGCGTGTTTGTGTCGGCTCTTGAGGTGGAACACACATTTACCCTGTAAACATTGATTTTCCGCTTGACCAGGATCATATGGATCCCTTATAAATATCCGGCGTTTGAAGGTGCTCTCACACCTTCAGTTGGGTTTCCATCGGTCCAGACCAAAGAAAGAACATTAAACACTTTTTGTTCTCATCCATCTTCTGTTCAGCTTTGTGCAAACCAACCAATAATTGCAAACATTAAGTCACTTTGACTGTTTTTCCTTTCATTTGACGGTTTAGTCAACCTGTCATCCTGCGGCGCACTGGAGACCTGCCGCAGAAGACGAAAAACAGCATTTATTCTGGTGACTGATCACAAGTCAGGCTGCACTTGGCTGCGATTTTTGGCTCTATACTCTCTGGTGGTCACAAAGAGCTCTTTAAAGTACCAGCTGGCTCTGGGCATTATTATTTAACTATGCTCTGAAGTCATGAATGATTAAGTTTTATTAAGTTTTAGATTGTTCCCCAAAAACTTCCCACATGCATGTTACTATGGTTACCAAATACTCTTTGGTGGAGATGGATCATATAACATTTGCTCATGAGTAAACAAATCCTATTAATTTGTTTAACAAATCCTTTTAATTCAACAGACTCAGATTCACAGAATCAGTCACAGAATCTGTGGTGGATGAACTGAGTTTCATGTTTTTTCAAATTTTTTTTCTTTACTTTATGACAGCCGAAGTGAAACAGACCAAAGGAAAGAACTCACTAGAGTTTAGCAAAGCGAAGGTCCAGTCTTCCTCAGAGGATCAAATTTTCTTATGTTGTCACGGAGATAGCAGTGATCATGTGATCTAAGAGTGGAACAGGTAATATTATGTGGTTGTATGTGGCGGGGGGATTCACTCTATTGCCAGATTTCATTTGAACTGCACCAAATATGGCGGATGTAAAAGCACCCAAACCCCACACCTACACCAGACGTGTTGGAGCTGCATCAAGAAGCAATCATTTGACTGTGTAGAAAGTGATGCGCTGCTGCTATGTTGGCATGCTGCTTTCGCTGTGCAGCAAGAGCAAGCAAAGTGTTAGTCCAGATATCCTCGTTTGGAGGAAGATGAGACCTCAAAAGTAATTTTTTTGTCATCCTTACCTTAAAGATTTGGATGATCATAACAGGTCAAGATCAAGGTCAGGGGAAGCATCTAGGGGTGATGGCTGAGTGCAGGAGTCAGTGGAAAAATCTTTACAAATGTATTAAATCGGCTGTGTGTGTGTGTTTCTGCGTGTGAGCTCGGGACAAAGCGAGGGAGGAGAATCAGAGGGAGTGAGATTGCAGGAGGCTGAGGGAGCAAAATTGTCTGTTTCCTCACACATCAAGGTCACCCAGAGCTGAAATGTGATTGGAAGTCCCCTGTCTGTCTTGGCTGTTTACCACACGCGATAATACAGACAGGCTGGCTGTTCAGCTGATAATGTTACTGTGTTAACAACTCCTCCCTTCAGCTTTTGTTTCAAGCTCTCTGTGAAATGGCAGGAATGCGGGAATGTCATTCCCACACATACACGCACGCACAAGCAAAGACAAGCCGAGGCACGGACACACACGGCAGACACTGTCAGACGTGTGATTTTAACACACACAGACGGGCCCACTGGAACGCGCTCGTGTGTGTACATAATAGCACATAATTACACACCCTCCCAGATCCTTGTGCATATACACTTTTCACCGCAAGCAGACGAACTCTGATAAGAATATGATGACACACGAGCGGGGAGGAAAGTTTTCCGGCTCTTACATCAGTTTCTTCTTCCATTCCCTCTGGATGGAGTCACATGTGCAAGCCCAGGCACACTCTGTCTCCTAGAATCACATACATCCGTAGAGGCCTACAAACGCACTCTCTCTTAACTCCCCGACACACACACACACACACTCGAACACACACAAAGACCTACATAGCAAGCCCCTGGCTGAGATGCTTCCTTTTATTTGCTTCTTGAAGACTCTGCTCTGTATTGAGCAGCTCTGCATTCAGCTCATCTGCCTTACAGCATTACCTTAAAAGCTGTCTGTGGGTTGAGCAATTTTACCCAATATTGCTAAACAAAAGCGCTCTTTCTCGCACCAGACAGGGATTCTAGACAGCTTAGTAGCCCTTTGACTGGTTTTATCCACCTACACAAAAGAATCTTCTGTGCATTAAGTGGTATTGAGTTGGGTTGAATTAAATTGACTTGAATTGAACTGAAACGGACTCGGCCGAACTCCGCTCAATTACATGATTCAAATTATATTGAGTCAAGTCAGATTGAGTCAACTCAAACTAAATGAAACTAAAGTGAAGTGAGCTGAAGTGATTTAAATGTGTTTACCCTGACTGTGGATGTTGCAGTGGGCAGCATGCGAGTCATTTTCATTACATCGAGTGTACTGACAGTATTATTCAGAGCAAAAAGTTTTGTACTTGTCATTTTAGTTGAATAAACTTGTTCATGTCAGGTCTTGGCTGTAAACTGAAAGTGTCAACCTTCAGGTCTGTGCTTGTAGGCTTTGTTTTGTCATTTTGTAAGTCTAAGTGTATCTGCTGTGGATGTTCAAATTGCTCAGCGGGCCTCAAGATTAATCTTAAAAGTTGTGCGTGAAAAAGTTTTTAAAAAGGTGCCCTGTCCTCCTCCAAAGCATTCGGTATGCTTGATGTGATGCAAACTTACAACATTTCATCCGACCTTGTTTAGAGGCCAAATTATTTATACCTGGCTGCATCACGCTGCCTCCCTGATCCCTCTTTAAGAAGCATGAATCACAATATGAATCATAAAAATGGGGATAAGTGCTCACACTTATGGACAGCCTCTCCTGCAAGGTGTTCATGATGTTCCACTTTGTTGTACACACAAAAAGTAACACAGATACAAAGAGCTTAAGAGAGAAGTGCTGCCTGAACATATCGCCGCTGCCCTTCTGTCCAATCAAAGCGCCCTATTGTTGTCAGATTGTGTGTTTTGACAGTTTGACAAAAGCACTTCATTTTACAGTAAGCATACCAAGGCCTTCATAAATCCCCCTGTTATAGGGTTTGGGCAGATTTATACATCACATGTTCGTAGCCCACATCTGTCTCACTGTCACATGATTGACGCACTTGGATGGACCATTCTGTTGGTGTTTGAATAGCTCCGCTCCATGCAAATTCTTAAATGTCCTCCACCTTCTCTTTGTGGACTTCACCATGTTGCAAAACCCGACAGAAGTCTGAACACGCAGAGGGACGCTTGCACAAGATTTATTTTACTTCACAGGTTGCAATATCAGGCTTGAAGCCATGAAACTGAATGCACAAATTTGCATTTGCAGTCAGAGTCCTGATGTTCAGACTTAAAAAATGAAGCCCACAAGCACGGGCCTGATTATACAAACTTTCACATCGGAGTTTTGCAGGTACACCATTTGAATGTACAGTTATAAAACTAAAATGACAAAGACAAAAACCGCGTGTTCACAAACCGCATTACGAATGATTCAATATTCCACAGACTAGTCGCCTGCTCTGTCTGCTTCTGAACTCGGTACTCTGTAACTCATCCAATAAAAAAGTGTCTCTTTCCAACCCTCCATCCCCAATGCCTGTCTGCACCCCCCAACACACATACACACGCATGCACACACACGCCCACATCCTCCTCCGTCTGTCTTCCCTCTGATTGATCTCTCTGTTCTCCCTAAGTGGTTTCATCTCTTTTCATCACTCTCCATCTGGATCCATCTTTTCAAAACGTGTTTTTTTTAAATGGTTCCAAACTTTTTTTTATAACACTTAATAGTTTCTTTAAATTTTACAAATGGCTCTTAACA
>JAVQJZ010199460.1:0-12026 GCA_036025355.1 Leiopotherapon unicolor | reverse complement strand
TTAAAAAAAAATGTTTAAGGTATCAAAAGTATCGCTTGTTGAAGGTTGTTTCCTCTTGTTGCAGCATTTTGATCCATCTATATAATATTTTTAAGTGCAGTAATGTCATTATGGAAATTTAAGTTCATGTTGTCAACATCATGTACAGTATGCAACACAGAGAATGTAATGAGTTGTGTTGTGAAGTGGCTTTTATCAGTAAAGGTTGTGTGATCTGATCCTGTATACCTCTGTCCCCTCCAGGTTCTATTCTCCTGCAGCAGACTTGTGGAGACGGGCGGACTGCGCTGGATCTGGTCTCTGCAGCAGGTCAGAGAGAGGAGCTCCTCCACAGCGCACGGGTCGGAGACTCTGCCCTGAGAAACAAAGGGACTGAGGTCTTGAACCTGCCCCTCTTGGAAGCGGGATCTTCTCTGCTAGCGCACATCATCTTCTCCTACCGGCAAGAGAGGGGCCTGCCCGGCCGAGCACAACCCAGTGACAAATCCGACAGCCTGACCCACAGGCTGGTCAGAGCCCTGGAGACGCACTCGCTCCAAAAAGTGACTCTGGGCTGGACAGATCAGCGGGCAGTGAGGCTGATGGAGGACGTAGAAATGCAATTGGAGCTCGCCAGAGGGCGTTACCTGGAGCAGGTGTCTCAGGCAGTGAAAAGGTGTGAAGGAGAGAACACGCAGTTCCTCATGGAGATACTGGAGGACCTGAAGTCTCGGGGAGAAGCGTTGTTGGCTGTGACCTAAGATCAGTGGACAGTCCACTAAAAAAAAAAAGACTTGAATGTGCAACTTGTGACTGAAATGTTACTACTGTAAGTTACATGCAGTTACATGTGTTTATAATATGATCATTCAAGGACTTTAAACAACTGTACAAACACCTTCTGGCCTTTAGTGGGCATGTGCCTCTACAAGAATGTAGCCTTCTCCTGTTTTCCCATTCAGGGAAACAGCTTTTTAGTTGGTTGCATGATTTTATACTTTTGCTTTTAAATATTACATTATTTCTGTTTAAGATGTTTTATACTTTGTGAATATTTTTTGAATGGGAAAATGTCTCTGAAAAATGCATTCATGGCAAATATTTAGTTGTGTTTTTTATGACACTAATATTTTTGTATAGACTGCTACTACCTCAAGTTTATTAATGGTTAATGCTAAACATTTTTCCACATGCAACTTTTGTTTATGATAAAATAAATAAAAATTAAGCGCAAAATCTGCAGACTGGTCAAAGTATTTTATCTAACTAAATAAATCAAGGGGAAATGGCTACTGTTGGCGCGCTAACAAATGTGGCTTCATGTGGGGGCCTGTGTGAAAGAGAAAACCAGTTCTCACAGAAGTCATCCTGGTCTGGGATGGTGGAGGCACTGATGTGCAGTCCAGCCACACAGACAGCAGTGAGGAATGAGCCACTTCCTGAAGCTGAACATGAATGAGTAGAGGGGCTTAGGCCTGCTCGTTGGGGTGGCTCGAGTGGGCGTTGGAGCCACAGAGTTGAGGAGAGGGGGATCTGAACCTGAAATGTGAGTGTAGTTGTATCTGTGACTGAGATGAATGGCCTTATATCCCCTTTGCTGCCACCGGTGTTGGCTTAGAAATGAGATTGTTGATGCAGAAAACACATTTCCAATAACTCGACACTCTGAAGATGCTAAAAAATATTTAATCTCGTTTGTTTTCTTTCTCTCGCTCTCTTTTTTTTGTTTTTTTTTCAAAATAAGCAACATACATCAGATGCATTTAATTTCTCAAACCGGAAATATACATCATATTTAATTTCCCCCTTCCAGACCAACCCATGTCTCAGCTCCATATTCTTTGTCCTGAAATGTCATTGGTCAGAACTGGGCACGTGAAGATGTCACAGGCAGGCAACGTTGCAGGCGGAAAAAAAGACGGATCTTAGAAAATGAGACAGGCATACAACTACTTTACAATATCATCACCAGACCATCAACAGGCATACTGTATAAAATAGAAACATAAATTAATAAGTAGTTAGTAATGTACAGTATTATTTAAAAAATAAAGTCTCATTTCAACTTGGTGCAAATAAAAGTGCTTTTTTTTCCATTTACAGCTGTCAGTCTGATACATTCCTTAATATAATTTATTTTCTCTGCGTCATACAAAATAAAAACACTTTGGTTTGCTTGCAAACAGATCCAAAACTTCATAATAAATGACAAAAGATAAGAAAGGGTATTTGGATGCAATACCACACAATAGTCACCACAATTTGCTGTAAAATAACCACAGACAGTAGTAGACACATACATATCAGGTATTCAAACAGTCCCTTCAGGCAATATAAAAAGCCATCCTTCACGAGCCACAGAGTGTGTTTGTTGAGGAGGCTATAATCAGTCTGCGACGCTGCTCTTGGGGGACAGTCTGTTATTGTCTTTCAAGTGGATTCCTCAAAGCAACAAAACAAAATCAATTGCCCTCTGGAGTGACAGATCCAAGCCTGTTGATATTTAAGCATGGAGATGGATGGGTAAAGAGGGAAGATGGGAGCAGGAGAGGGTAGAGGCGATGGCACGCAGACAAGCAGGGTGAGAGGATGACAAAATGGCAGAAGAGGGATCTTGTTGCAGTGTGGAGGGGGTTTAGGAGTGATACAGACAGACAGAGAGACGGACAAATGGATGGACAAAGGGGGAAGAGGGAACAAAAAGATCGAGAAATGGGGGGTGGAGGGTAGGGACGGAGGCAGGGATCAGTAGGATGAGAGGAGACCTCCTCAAATGTAGCCTGAGCTGTGATCTTTCAACAGATGCTCAGCAAGAAGCCCGGGAGACCGTCCCTTCAGACAGGGTCGCAACCTCGCTCACTGACGAATGAGGGAACCGCAGAGAGAGCAAACGGAGAGAGGCATGATGGGAAGAGGGGTCTGAAATAGCATAAAACACACACATACATACACTCACGCATTGTTCCTTCCCTGACATCTCAGACCTAATTCCCCTCAGAGCCCTGCCTTGTCACACAGCGACTTGCTGCTCATCTAGCTGACGGCCTTCTACACCAGCAAGCTCCACACCAAATAACAGCTGGCACTTCTGCCACACCACACACACACACGCACAGCGGCTGAATGTACACAACAGTCTACAGCTAGAGGGGAGATACAATTGTAACACACACACACCAATGCTGCGAAAGGCAACATGTCTTTGATTGCATAAACGTGTATACGCAAACACTCTTATACATACACAGTTCACATACACAAGCCTCTGTCTCTGGAAAGACGGATCAAAGTTGAGCTGTGGGCACAGGAGGTGGGGCAGATGGAGAGGGCGGCCAGCCTGGGGCACAGCATCACAGAGAGCATGTTTGTGTGAGTGTGTGTGTGTGTGTGTGTGTGTGTGTGTGTGTGTGTGTGTGTGTGCCTGAGAGGGAGAGAATGTGCCTGCTCAAATGGGATGTTATGCTTTCATCTGTGAGCAAGTAGGTACAGTATGTGTACGCGAGATCTCTTAAAGAAGCAGTGTATTCACGTGAGAGGATGGTTGGTGGGGTTTGTGTGTGTGTGTGTGTGTGTGTGTGTGTGTGTGTGTGTGTGTGTGTCCATCTCCATGCATGCTTGTGCACTGTGCGTGTGGATGCTTCTGTGTGTGTGTGTGTGTGTGTGTGTGTGTGTGTGTGTGTGTGTGTGGCTGCCGAAGCAAACACATGGGGAGATGAGAGGAAAGGAGACCAGCCTTTCAAACAAGATTAAGGCTGCGGCTGCCTAAAGGCCTGCCTGCCTGGCGACACTCTGCATAGACTGGGTGACATCTATATTAACACCATGACAGCAGCAGGCCCAGGCTGCAGCGCCTCCTGACAGACAGAGAAGGTGTCTCACTGATTGACTGACTGGGGATTTTGACATGTTTTTATGGGGTTAAACGAGGCTACGGCTGAATTATCCGGGCATTTAGTCGTGATAAAGGTTTGGGGCATAACACCAGCTGTCTAATACACAGCAGTGTTGTTCTTTTTTTCCCCCTCTGGGTCTCATTTAATGATGATTACATAATCGCTATCTATTTTGAGCAGAACAGACTCACTGTACTTAAAATAATACCAATGTCCACTGTGGTTTGAAATCTTGAAAAAAGCTAATTTGGCCACAGAATTAAAGCACAGACAGATACCACCACAAGCCCTCAGCCTGTTGGTCCAGTTTTGTGTTTGTGTAGAACGACATATCTGGAGGCTACCACCATAATTGCTAATCAACTTGGCTGGCTGAGTTAAGTAGAGACAATCCAAATTACCGCCAGTGAACATAACATCATTACCGCATCCAAGAGGGGAAGAAAACAAAAGATATTCCAGTACAAAACAATTAGAAAATATGAACATATTACCAAAATCATTTACTATGAGCTAAAAAAACCTCTTAAAGTCTATTGCAGAGTAATAATGCAAAAATGTTAGTATAAGGCTTCTATTTTGATAAACATGGACGCACTGAGAATGTCTTTTTCAGACGGTGCGTATAAATGTTAAAACTTGTTTTACTCATTGTGTGACACTTGTGGCAAGCAAATGGACAGAGTCCTTCGAGCTGTCAGAGTGATGGAGAGAAGAAAGGAGGAGAGTGGCTCACACGGCCGAGTAAAAGGTCATGCCATCCATCCTTCCCACTCGCCTTTAAAATCAATCAAAAGCATAATGGTGATAGGAATAATGTCAGAGATTGGTTGTACTCGTCTTTTTTCATTCAAAAAAATTACACCTCAGGAAACTGTACTGTACATCATGAGTAATTAAAGATAGAAAAAAAAGGTTTAAGAGAAGAAAACAGGAGAGGAAAAAAAGGAAGGATAGTTAAGCCGAGCTGTCTTCCCTGCTCCTCAGTGTCCAGTAATAGAGCACGAGAAGAAAAGTGGAGAAGAGAGGAGTTGGTGGGCGGACACAGTCATCTACCCGGGGTTGTTTTTCTTCCTTTTATTTGGACTGGGATTGGGATCCAGTTTCAGCTCTCGGTACTGCACCTGTTAAAACACACAGAATAACACACACACACGCATGCACGCACACACGCACACACACACCACCCGGTCAGGTGGAAAGAGCAAAGGATGCTTGAATAGCACAGAAACCCTCCAGAGGCTCTCTGAGTCCAGCTGTGTGGAACAGTGGCCTCAGGGAAGGGATTACACACTGATTACAACACACACACACACACACACACACACACACACACACACACACACACACACACACACACAGTCCATGTACACTTTTCAAAGCTCCACATACACTCGTGCATGCACACAGATATAAACATGAACACACATACTTCCACAGATGTGGGACAGTGGCCTAAGGGAAGGGATCACACAAACAAACAGAGAACAGGGCAAGGCCTCATGGGAAAGCTTGGAGAGACAACAGAGTCATCTCAGCATGGCAAGATGGTGAGGAGAGAAAGGGCAGAGAGATGGGAAAGAGACAGAGGGTAGGAAAAAAAATGCACCGTAACCCTTTCAAAACCAACGCCACATTAGTGATCCCAAATGTTCATTAGGAAATATAAACTACCGCCTGGTCGGGAAGATTAACAAACAAGCACACTGGAGATTTTCACTGTGTTTGCATCATTCGTGGTACAATCTCTGCTACACCTCTCTCTCCGCTCAGGCTGGCTGAACTGCTGTTAGCCTTCACACAGCAAATTGTCCATGTGGAGCCTCTCTTCTTCTCAATAATGAGAAGGCACTAGCGACGACCTGACCTCATGAGGCTGCTGTCTCCTGTCTTGCAGACAGGTGGAGGACCTGTCAGCCATTACTGTAGATGCGGGCCAGCATCATCAGCTTGGAGTGACTTAAACTGGTTCAGCTACAGACAAGAGGAGGAAAAGAGGAAAGTCCAGAATTTTTTGTTTCACACTTGAGACATTTATCCAAGGAGAGCAGAAGAAAACACTTTTTTTGTCAAGTTGTGGTTCTACGGGGCCTGTATTCTGGACTATTTCTTAATCGGGAACAGTGACCTCCTGGAGTCTTGTTGTTACTGTGAGGTTTTCAGGTAACCAGCAGAGACTTGAGAGTTACTGCGTCCAGCCAAAAAAAAGTTTTTAGATTTTAAGTTTCATACAAATTAAATTAGCAAGATATAAGGCATTAATTAGAGAACTGACTATTTTGCATTATTAATGAATCACTAAAAATTTAAAATTAGACATTTCAGTGGCACATAACAATCACTTCAGAGTATGTTCGTCATCATCACTGGGGGAGCGTCACCTATTTCTCTTAAAAGGCACTTATTCCCACTTTGTGAGACGCCTTGTTAAGATGGTGAGCAGAGCTTAGAAAGAAACTGCTCTTAAGTGATGGACACTCAATACGCAACAGCATCACAGTGGCTGAGCGTCAACAACCAGAGACTGTCACTCTGGCAGTCTCTCACTTTCAGATGAACACACGCTTGTGCATGCACACACAAATACAGTCGCTAGCCTAGACAGATTCAAGACACTGACAAGCGCTAGCCACTGAATCAGAATACTAATGGAAAAAAAAAACATGACTTTAACAGTCACAGCACCAAAGAGCCAGTATCGTCTGTGGGATCCTTCCTAGGCTGATGTACTGTAGGCTACTCTGCCTGTCTGACTGACTGACACCCCCTCTGATTCTCCAGGCAGACAACAAACTGACGTCAGTATGGTTTCTCTGTTCTGTCTCTTGGTGGGTCTGTCTGCTGTGGACGGGAACAGTGGCGTCTCTCAGCGCTGGCTGGGAACAAGCCTTTATCATCCATCTTCCGCTGGTTCCCACTGTCGCTTCAGTGACTGCCTACCAGTATCCTCTGACTGCAATGTACAAATCTGAGATGCAAAGAGGCGCGAGTGTGTGTGTGTTCTCAATAATGAAGACACATGCGTACACATGTGAATACCAGCAAAGTGAACAACCACACACAACCAACCACGTCTCCCACACCACGCAGAAACACAACACTCCGCCACTCTTGTATCATTAAAATCCCATACAAACCGTCCGCGAGCTGTACACACACAAACACGTACAGCGGGGTATTTCGGTTCCTCTGCTTCACAGTGGTGGTCACCAAAGTCTCGTTAAGGTGCTTACAGAGTGGTTAGGCCAGCATGTGTTGCTCTCTACGCCTCACTAGGCAGCCAGACTGCACTGATTCAGATCTGGATACTCCTCACTGTCCACAAGGCAAACTAACATCCTACCAAACAGCTGTACAAATACAGGCGGTTTGTTGGATACAGTGAGGGGGGAAAAGACAGACTGGGAGAAAGTCTGAAAGGCAACGAGGAAATAAACCAGGTGGGGGAAAACAAGGGGGGGAAAGTGGGAAAGTGAGGGATAGAAGGGACTGAAATAGACAAAGATGAAGGAAGGAAGGGCAGAGAGCAGGAGAAACCAACAAAGGGAACAGGAGAGAAAACAATGAGAGTGAAGACTGGGTGAGACACAGAGAGATCTGTGGACACTTGGGTGATGACAGATACTGTTCTCATGTGGGTGTGGATCCTTTTATAGCCCTGCCAACTAAAGCAGACAACGGAGGAAAAACCCAAGGGACAGAGAGGGGTTTATATGGCCCCATCTGTGTGTGTGTGTGTGTGTGTGTGTGTGTGTGTGTGTGTGTGTGTGTGTGTGTGTGTGTGTGTGTGTGTGTGTGTGTGTGTGCGCGCACGTAGTTTCGATAGGGGACCATGACAGTCCTGGCAGAGTGCCCACTTTGACTGCGATCAATGACAGCGGTGCAGCCAAGGATGAACAAGTGACTGAATGGTTGAATGGTTTAATTCACTCATGAGTGAAACAGTAACTGCACATCTGCATGTAGTGTACTTACATGGACATATTAGTATTGGTTAATAGCAAATTAATACAGCTTTATCAAAATGTTTCTCTGGATTCAACTTGCTCTCGCTCATTGTTTGCGCGCGAACACGGATCCAAAAAGTAGGGCAGGTACTGTGCAGGATCACCGTCTGTTAGTGGTCCCATTATACGGCCAAACGCCTACAGCAGCAAGAAAAGAACAGGCAATTTAATTCTGCGCGTTGACATTCCTGTCCAAACAAAACCTTTTGTGAGTGCAGACAAACAAAGAAAAGTTTGCATGTCAGTAGAAAGTAGGGTTTTGTTTCTCATGAAGTGTAGCGAAGGGGATCGACAAAAAAGACAGGGGGGAAAAAACAAACAAAAAAAACTATATCTCAATCAAACGGGAGAATTTGTCTGTGAAGAGCTGCCAGCCGGGAGAAATGGGGCTCCAGCGTCATGGGTTCAATACCACCTTACAGGTGACAGGCCTGCTTGACGCGATACCCTTGGCTCCCCCGCTCACCTCACCTAATAACACACACGAACGTAGAAGCACACAGTCACCGAACCGATGCAGACAACAAGAGCTAGTTAAAGTCGAAAACACCGAATAAAAGGCAGAGGAGGTGAGCAGAAAGTGGGACGTTAGCAAAATAAAAGAAACCGGAATTGGGTGAAAGTAAAAAAAAAAAAAGTGCGGTAATGCGGCGAGCACATAAGCAATTTGGTAGCACGAGTGGGGAGCTTAAAGGGAACATCAACAGGAGAGGCAGTGGGTAAAGACCCAGCGCTGCTCAAAGGCTGCTCCACCCTCACTCCTCTCCTCTCCCAAATGTTGACAGTACAAGTGCAAAACAGGCTTTGAAGTGTGCTCTGCTGAAGGGGCGCCGTGTACCGTGCATCGTACCTCGTTTAACGGCGGTACCCACAAAGCATCCCGGGACCTGCTCCTCTCTCTTTCTCTCTGTGCCTCTCGTTCTCTCTCTCTCCTCTCACGCTGAACCTTTGACAGTGTTTTGATGATGCCAGTGTGGGCAGACAGACAAGGCGAAACCAAGGTGGGTGACAGGAGAAGCAAAAAAAAAAAAAAAAAAAAAAGGCAAACAGGCGAGTAAATAAATGAAGCCAGGAAAGGAAAGGGGAGCAACATTTTAATGATACTATGTTATTCTGTTTTTCAGTCCTTTCCAGAGAGCACAAAACTTAGCGGGTTTCATCTCATGTGACGCCTAATGGAGCATAAGGGTTATTAAATGTTTCCACGGAAACACTACCATGTATAGTTCACACATCTGCAGATCGGAGGATTCAGCACTCGCATCTATTGTCTGGAAAAAAAAGGCATGTCAAGGTGACAAAAACCAGTGAGAAAAAAAAAAGACAATTTAAAAATGACAAAGTAAGGAAAGTTTTGCCTATTAGCTGCTGTGGCACGACACATACTGAATAGTGACTAATTGGCCACTTGGAGTGAAATGTTTAAATTTGTCACAAAAGTGCGGCAGGGCAAAACGAAGGGGGGACAGAAAGAGAGAGAGAGAGAGAGAGAGAGAGAGAGAGAGAGAGAGAGAGAGAGAGAGAGAGACCTCTGGTAGATGTAAATAATCGCATCTGGCAACGTTTCAACCTTTAACTATCCTGCCTTTGACCACCATACGTCTAGTGAGGTTTCATCCCCAACATAAATGTTGCCTAAAAATATTAACCCGACTCCCCACTGCTCATTAGGCGCTAAATTGGAATTCATGCTTATTTTTGTACTGGGGGTTTGATCCGGCTCCTTTACGCCGATCATAAAGGGCCACTTGGCATGCTAATTGCCTTGGCCCTACTTATGCACTCCCTTGCTCACATGGCTAATGGTGTCGTAAAACATACTAGTGCACTGACACCTCCCAAACGCCAGGTAGGGAATACTTTGCACTATAAAGGTGCTCAGTTTGGCCTCGTTTAGGAGGACATGAAGGATTCCCTAAAAATGACCATAACTATACTTTACGCTGGTAAAAGATCCAAACAGATACAAGAATGTGTTGGAACAAGAGGGACAGAGACGTGCACAGATGCACTGCACGCCATGCCAGCCTTTACCATTGCTGCTCACAGAGGGACGTAATGATTTAAGTAAACTGTTCAGGTGGTAAAAAGGTAACTCTGCCTGTTGCAGCTTCCAAGCACCACTGGGGACTCAGGTTTTAAAGGGTGTTTGACAGTGCTTTTAGGGGCCCTGTGTCATTGATTTAAAGAGCTTGGTTTGCAGGGCCAACACACATTCTGTTAATTCTGTGTAAATGAGAGGCTAAATTCAAAGTTTCTTTAATGTACTTGTACACTTTAAAGAGATATTAAAGATGTGAAAAACATACGAGTCTAAAAGCGGCTGTGCTGTAGGTGCAGTGCTGCACAGCTTCATCAGTTATGATGGACTGCGGCCCAGTGTGGATGCCCTTTGTATATAAAGTCATTAGAACCTCATCAGTTCTGGCTGCACTGAAGCACCTCCAAATGATGCGGAACACTACACAGAAACACCCCCAACCCACCTCACATGCATTACTGCTGGGAGGGCATGTGTGGGTGTGGGTGTGTGATTATGTGTGTGTTGGGTCACACCAGAGCCCTGAAATAGCACTTCATTAGTCATCCAAGGCATCAGGCATAGTCAGCCTGCACCAACGCCAGTGGGTGCCATGGACACGTGCCCGTGAGGGGACGCTCCATTTGGACCCCAGCACCTCTGTGCATCATCCCAGAGCCTAAAGGGCTCAATCCCCACAGACGGCTTTGACCCAGTAAGGCACAGACAGGCAATGAGGTGAACCCACCACCATAGGCATCAGTGGGACGCACCGCAGAGCGGAAAGTTCTGGTCTGTTTTTAGCCAACGACCGCAGAGGAGCGTGTCTCCACAAAAAAATTAACCTTTGGATTCAGAGTTAAAGTGATCAGTGCAGGTCTCAGTTTTTTTGTTTTTTTAAACTGAACAATGAATCTCAGTTTCAATGACCTCATCTTACTGATAAAAACAAGACAACGCTGCCCTAAAAAATCAAACTAGTCATCTCCAATAATCAATCATCTTTACTTGTACTTTCTGTCCTCATTCCTCCTCCTGTTTCTCAATTTCCATCTTTCCTCCCATGAAATCTATTCTTACCCCTCTCCCCTAGTCTTTCACCCTCATTACTCGGTAAGCCTCCAAACTGTCAGTGAAACCTGGCAACAATTACTATTCTAACAGCTGCAGCAATAACCGTTACAGTAGCACTTACAGTATTACTTATACAGTAGGCACAACTCCAGCAGCACGGGCACTAGACCAGAGCAGCGTGTCTGCCCCCACCTTCCCTAGCCAGCAGGCCCTCATTAGGGGCCTTGTAAAGGCCTCATACCTGCCGGGCCTGGGCCCCTGCACCACTCCATACCTCCAGGCTCCAGGTGTGTAAGGTGGCTGCACTTCACCAGAGGGGACAGCTTGGGCTCATTTAAGTCGGTGGCTACCTGCCTTGTGCCTACTGCTGCAGCAGACCCCAGTAAACTCTGAAACTGTAAAACTGCATGGGGGCCAAAAGCGGGAGGAGCAGGGGGGTTGGCAGGGGTGTGTAGGGGAGCAAGGATTATGACCCTGTAAAGATGAAAGAGGTTGTGGGCAACAAGCGATCAAAGAGGAAGTGTGTCAGCGCTGATGTGGCAGGGGATTGGTCGTATCAGAGGCCCCCAGGTCGTTCAGCCTCAGCCTGTGTGTGTGTATATGTGCATCCATGTGAGTGTGTATTGAACTCAGCACAGCAGGGCTTAACGGCCACAGCGGACACCATCGGTGCTGGATAACACAACGACTTTCACAAGCTGCCGCTTAATTGCAGTTTAAACTGCACTTCGTCCTGAGCAGCACAGCACGTTACTGTTAACATACACACACGCACGTACACACAAATGCATCTACACACCTATTTTTTACCTAACAAAGCATCAGCAGACTTCAGCCACAAAGTTAATCTGATCTCACGGTTAATGTAGAAGCAAAACCGCATGGGGCTGGTTAACTGTTGGTTTACACTCTGTTCCAATTACTAGCATAGCTGGGAAACAACAGCTAACTGTAATTGTGTGTGAGTGTATGTATATGGAGTCAATCAACCTAGTTATATGCTGGGCACTAAACTCACTTAACCTCCTTATCTTATTACACAGTTCCAGCTAT
>JAVQJZ010199447.1:0-10138 GCA_036025355.1 Leiopotherapon unicolor | reverse complement strand
GCCCTCAACCTCCATCTCCATCTCTTTTGTTGCAGCTTTGGAGGGAGGTCGTGACAATAGTTGTTTAGATTTATTGGTTTAGCTTCTCTAGTTGTTCCATTGTTCTGCTGGTTAAGATTTCTCTCCACTTCTTCTTCTTCTCTTCGTGTTCTCTGGAGGATTGTCCCACAGTATAAGCAGAGCTGTATAGTAGCAGAAATACTCCATCATCTGGACCTCAGTGAGGATATTGTCCGCGGGTGATGTTACGGAGATGACAGTACCTTATGTCGGCTATTCCTGGCCAATCCCATGAGAGAGTCATGTGGCTTCAAGCTGTTAAAGTCATTGGAGAAAACAACAGTGTCTTCTCTCTGTACTTAAGCTGCTTTCACTTTATTACAAATAACAGTGTTTGCATGCATCGTTATTCTGCAATATATGAATTTTATATTATCCTGCACTGGTATGTGGCACACTTGGTGCAAAATATTTCAGCAAAAGTCAGTTTGCTCAACAATCATAGCTATGGATGACAGGTTATTAAAGTTGCATGTAGCTGATACCCAAGTTATAACTTTGGTATAAAAGGTTTTGTTGAAGCTTTAGATCATTAGCCATAAATCACCTACAATTTTTCTTTTACTTTATTTGGGGTTTTTTTTTTGTTTGTTTTTTTATTCCCATTCATGGAAACAGTGTGTGCATTGTGCAAGTGAATCTCTATGAAAGAAAAAAGTGTCTCACGCAGCAGAGGCAGCAATGCTGAGAAAAACAGCTGAATTTATCTTTCGACGAGGCCTTTGTCAGTGAGAGACTGACAAGGAGCAACATGAGCAGTGTTGGTCAGCTGAGACTAGAGGAAAAAATGTTGTGCTTCATCTCGATCTCATCTCAGCTTTGTGACGCTCCCCCGCCCCTCTTTTCCCAGCAAGAGAAAGAACTTTTACTACACATGTTCAGCGCTCACAGGCACCCCTTCACTGTGTTGCACCAGCTCAGCCTCCAGAACAACATCACTCTCAGGTCAGCTCCCTGCAGCACCACGCCAAAGCAAACACCTACTATCCCTCCACCAAAATGTGTTCGCACTATCCTGATCTATCTCAGATCAGGAAATACTGTGGACAAGAACTTCGTGATGAAGAAGTGTCCCCTCTTAGCATGGCTTTATTTATTAAGATCCTCCTGTTACCAGTTAAAGAAGCTGTAATTGATATTTATATTATAACAATGCATAAAATGACAAAATGAAAACAACATGGCAATGAAAAAGTGATGAACATACAGAGAATTATCACCTGAATCTACAGCTCTCCTCTGTTTGACCAAAAAAACTCTAGAAACCTGCTGTACTCTGGTATGCAGACACAGTTAGAGACCAGCTTGTGACATTTCCTTTGGTTAAGGAAACTAAATAACACAGGATCTAGATTAGATAAGGTCACTGTAGCTTCTCATCATGTAATACTCATAACGACATACTTCCTAATATTAACAGTCCCCAGATTAGTTTATTATTAGTTTATTAGAATACAGCAAAATGAGTAGAATAGTATTAAAATCCAGAGCAATGAGATAGTTGAGTGTGCAGGTTGGATTTATTCACTGAACCCTTTTTTTCAGTAGATGGAGACATACATTATCATATATGCACTAAGACATAGAGTATATCGAATCGTTTTACAGGGAATCGGCTCTTTATACAGTGTGACAGAATAGTTCAGTGTGTCCAATGGACAGTAGTTTACGTATAAAACCGTGCAAACATTCATTCACCATGTGCATTCATGCAGGATTGCCGTTGTCAGCGCCGCATTATTTCCTAATACTGTGTATCTATTTAATAATGTAGTTACCGTATCGGTCCCATAGTCTCCCAAATCCTCTCTCAAGATGTCACCTTTCATCATACACCTGTCAGCACTGTTGTCACGTTATCGCCGCCTTCAGCCATGAAAGAGGAGCTACTTTAATCATTTTAAACAGTGTGCCAGTGTGTCATCCTCCTATTCAAACATATTTAGAAGGTATTCTTTGAGCACATTGTGTCTTTGCTGCGGATGCAACTTTGATTAAATATATCTGTGCCTTTCCACACAAGGCAGCAGAGCAGAGGACCAATTATTTTGGTTGCTATTCTGGGACGTGATGCCATTTACTCACATAAAACTATTTGACTTTTCTTTGTCTGACTTTGTCTCGAAAACTTGAAATCCCTCTGAAACTAGGCTCCGTTCATGCCACTGCTGTTCATGTTTATGTGTCTGTGTCAGTGTGTGGTATGTGTGTGTGTATGTGTGTGTGTGGGAGATTCAGAGAGGGATGGAGAGTGAATTTTGGTGTGTCTGATTGCATTAGTGGGTGACTTGTCTCTCATTGACGTTTCCTCTCATTTTTCTAATTGACTCTAGCTGGAGACATTAAAGCAAGATGACACAGGGAGCGAACAGAGTGCTAATCAAGTCAGTGTAAGTGGGAAAAAACCTGAGCCCTCACTACGTCATGCTAAATGTTTATCTTCCCCCATCCTCCCCACATTTTTTTTATTCCCCTTTCCTCTCCTCTCTTAACTCTTCCACTGACATGACATATCATTACAGGCCAATCTTCATAGGGACTGTGCTTGTCACTGAATAAATCACCCAGACACAACTGGGTTAGAAGATGAAGGACCAGCACACAAAGACACATTTACAGCAACACACCCGTGCACACAGTCTCACATTAGACAAGAACTTGAAGACAAGGCCACTGCGCCCTGATTAGACAAGGTGAGACTTTGGAGACGAGGCCACCTTGTATCGCCACGATCTTCGTTTTTAGAAACTTCACTCATTCAGGACCCACATAAAGTCTTTTTTCTGCCACATACACACGTCCGAATGTCCTCACTTCTGTGTTCAGTAAACAACAGCTTGATCATTAGGACTCGTTAGCACTTTGGTTTTGTTTTGCCCCTTTGTCGGAGCTCTAGCTGCTGGCTTCTTTTGCTCCTTCATCTTTTGCTCATTGTCTCATCTTTCTTTTTATGTAGGTTATCTTGTCTTAATTTCCTGTTTTTGCATTTGCTTACAGTGCAAGCATTTTGCATACTTATTAATACATTTTTAAGTACTTTTATTTCCCAAATAAATTGATGTTCGCCCCTTAAAAAGTGAAAGTGTTATTACCCAGAGCCCAGTTTCGATTGTTTAGCAGCATCAGTGTTTAATTAAATTGCGGCATGGGTCTTTAAATAGCACTTCACTGCAAAAGCCTTTTGTTTTGTTTCTTTCCTCAGGATGTAACAGCATCATCAGCAGTGTCCTGCAGCCAGGAAAAGGAGGGTCCTCCAGACAAGAACCGTCCCAGTCCTGTTCACTCCGAGAGGGATGCACTGCTAGTCGGTATGCTTCAGAGCATCACATTTACAATACAGTTTTGCCCATATAAAGCATAATAAAAGACAAAAAAGGTTAAGGTTGGCTACCTTGACAGAACGTATACCTGTTGATGGACACCTGAAACTGATTGTTGTAAGCTGAGTGACTTGTATTAGTTTCTACCTTTATTCACTCAGTCTGACACTTTAAACTCTGACAGGTTCCTTTGGCAAATCAAGTTGAATATTTTTATATCCATTTATTCCACCTGTAGGTATGTTATCAGCCTGTCTCTCGTGACGCTAATGTCAGCCAGTTGGTCGACCACGCTGATCTAGATGTCTGTCTGTCTGTCAGATAGATTGACATAAAGTTTAATACAGATATCCAACATGCCTGGAGTATGAATCCTAATGACTTTCCCTGAATTTTCCTCCAGCGTTATCATCACCTGATATAAATAATACAAATTTATTTTACTGTACAGATTTCGAATAAATACATCATCACTGATTTGGAATTTATCAGCCAAGGAGAAGGACCTAATTTCACTGATAATTAATATTGATTAATATATAATGGAAGAAGGGTTAGGTTAGTACAGGCAGTAAATAGTGTATGATAGATACTCATATTCAGGTTTTTCATATTTTTTATGAATGATGAATAAGTAGTGACTAATGTTGTCAAATAAATGTAGTAGAGTAAAAAAATATAATATTCCCTTCCAAAATCTGGTGATGTACAGGAATAAAGCATTGTAAAATGACAACACTCTAGTAAAACACAACTATGTTTCATCACTGTTAATAGGAATATATCAATGACAATAAATGTTTGTTTGTTTCTTTACTCTGATAAATAAATATCAAAATAACAGGCAAAACTTATATAAAAACAAATATAAAGAAATCCTCACCACAGTGCCTTCAATTACAGTCTCAACAGAATTGTAACATTATTAGAGTCACAAAGGGAGTACTTACTACATAGCTGTTGAATTGGATCGCATTATGTCGTAATGTGTGTAACGTGCACCACCAATGGCACCTCTACCACAGTTGGATTTTTCTGATTTGCTTCAGTCACTTTGAGGTAATAACTATGCATAATTACATAGCCATTAGAGCGAGAGAGGAGGAAGATGTGAAGAGAGAAAGAGCCCACTTTACTCATTAGATTACATAACACAACGCGACTTTATGATAATGGAAAATATGACCAACATCTATCTCCCGTGTGTATAATAAACTACATTATTTATAGAAGTAAACAAAGCCTTGTCCTATTTTGCCGCTTGTTTTCCGGCACGCTGCGTTTTCACATGTTAATTGTCAAGGACATCCGTTGGCTCAAAGCATGAAAGATAAAACTTGCTGCATCCTGTTAGGGAGTAAAAAGGAAATGCAAATTGTGCACTTTTTGTATCCATCTGGGTCCAGTTCAGCCGTTCTCCCGGTGCCAGAAATACCTGTATACACGGCCTTGTAGGAGAGTGGCTACGTGATTGGCTTATAGGTAGTTAAGCAGTCAATGTTGCTTGTCCTCTGTTCATGCCCACTCTGGCTGTCTGCTGAGGCAGAGACGGGCCACAATTAAAGATCCTGGCACCTTCTTATGTCTGAATCACTCTACTCTGACATCTTGTTTGATGCTGAGTTGAAGTGAGCACCGCAGGAGAAAAAAAGGGACGCTCGGCTCCTGGAGGAAAATGTTTCATCAGTAAACAAAGGGTTGAGACTCTTTGCCTTTTCGCTCCCTCCACACGGTGAATGTAGATGAACACGGCTGCGTGATCTTTGAACCGCTCGCTTGAAGAAAGACGAGAAAAGTATACTGGATGAAAGAGTTTTTGTTCGTATTGCTGAGCTGCGAAGGGCTTTTGAGCGCAAGTTGTGTTATTTTTTCAATAAGAATGGAGCAGTTGTGCTCCTGAAAGCATCGCTGAAAACCCCTCTAAGAAACGCAGTATAATTCTGGTTTATTACGACTTACATCATGTTTTTGTTGTTTCAATAAATAAATACCGGTAAATAAGGTAACAAGGGCAAAGTTCAGATTTTAAAAACAAGGTCGAGAGTCTAAAGGAAGGTTTGCCTTGCCTTGCCACTTGCCAAGTACTTATTTGTTGACAGAGGGAGCGAACAGAGTGCTAGTGTTATTTGTTATAGATATCCCTTTACTTGGCTATCTATTTATTTATTTATTTTAATTAAAATGTAATCATTGGGTTTAATTGTAATGTTGCATTATGTTTAATCGTTCCTCCTCATGTTATCAAGACATTCAAATTCAGGATTCAGGTAATAATTCAGCATGAGAAGCTTTCTAAGAACTTTATAAGATTTTATTTATTTATTTATTTTCACCCTGAATTTAGTAGACTGGATTTTTGTAGGTCATTAGTAGGCAAGATAATCATACACAGAACAAAAAAGGCATTTCTCTGTATCTGTTTTCTAACTCATATAAAGTTTTGTGTGTTGGAAAGGTAAGGTGAGATTTCTCTTCATTTACTTTGTGAAAGTAATAACTTCAGCCAAAACTGCAGAATAGGGAACTGTCCTTCAAGTTCCTCATGTTGTTCTGTGTATGAAGTCTGAACTGAAACGATCTTCACCTGTGGGGTACATGCAGACACACAAATCGAGATTGAGGTCAACTTGACACCCAAAGCCCAAATCTCAGCTGGTTTCCTCGAAGTTTTGCTTGCGCTAAATGTTAACGACAAGCAGAGGTGGAGTATTAATGCCTCTCCTGGCCCTATTAGGGAGCCGAGAGCAGATGCGTTGGTCGAGCTTGTGGAGAGTTTCAGCAGCATGCGGCTTTGATGAAAGATAACAGCAACAAAGCGTCATCAAACACTCCGTCTAATCTGCAGCCACGATATAACAAGAGGCTCTTAACTGTGATGGGAGTGTGGGAAAAGGCACTCGACGCGTCCTCGCTTGTTTGTCAGTCAAGGAAGAGGACGACGAACAATACAAACTGATTTCATGAACGTTCTGTTGTGGTTTTAAGTCTCATTTGACAGGCACCAGAAACTGAAAGGCAGGAGCGGCCACATGTGACAGGTTCTGTCTTTTACATTTTGACAGTTTAATTAACACGTCTGCGTGACCTATTTGCTCAACCTCAGGGATCATTTCAACCTTCCTGCACGTCCACCCGTTCGGAGCCAGCATGGAGTACATCTGTTCCTACCTGCAGCGTTTGGACACCAAGGTAACAGACACACACACATGCACACACACAGGTATCCTAGACATAGTGACATAGATTAAATTTCCCTGCAGGGCTGACATATGGGCCTGCTGTATGCCAGGGTCCTGCTGTGCCATTTTACACTCCTGGCACGCAAACAAGCCTGAAGTGCAGGCAAGAGCCATCAGTTACTCCTCTGCCTTTATTCATCTCCGCAAGGGCTGCTGGACACACACGCACATTTAAAGCTGCACCGCTTCACACTGTACATAGCAGAGGTTTATGTAAACAAAAGAGGTGTTGTTTTTAGTTATGAAGTAGAAAAATAAAGCTTGACTGATGACCCGACATTGAAGTCAGTGCACGACTTTGTGGGGTAGACTGAGGCATTGAAAACTGGGATTGTGTGAGCACATTTTTATATTAATTCAGTATTGTTTGTTTGATTGTTTTTTAAGGAATGATTTACATATAAATCATGTTAAGTTGATTATTCCAGTCATACGGTTAAAATATCCAGTCATAATATGACAGTTTAAGCCATAGATATACAGTATATAGCCTAAATGTATGTGAGTATAAAAGCCTATAGAAAATTATTTGAGGCAGAAAATCAAGCAGAAATTACAAGTGTGGATATTTGTGAAATAAAAGATAACAAATACCAGCTTTGTGTTACACCTCTGATAGTCACACAGTGAGATACCAGCTTCAAACATATCCACTGATGTTGGCCGGCTGATACCACCAGGTTCTTTCTGCTGATGCAGGACGGAGCCCCGCTGACCTTCCCTGTGGTCAAAATCGTGTTTGTCTCGACCTTTTAGGCCTCAGCTGCTCCCGCCTCGTTAATAGCGAGAACCTTCACACATAGCGAGTCTTTCTTTGCTCTGTTTCGCTCACTGCTTCGGTCCTGTTGCAGTTCTCACTTCTAATTTTATCACACGTCCCCTCTTGCACAACTTATTGATAAATTTATTCATGTTGTGCGTCTGTCTGCTGATGCCACCGCCAGTTTATGCTGTTAGTCAGCCTGATTTCACAGAGCAAGGCAACGTGCTTGAGCTGATTCCTGGTTTATAACTGAGCTTGTCTTTGTCATCACCCTCCCTCTGGACCGTTCTGGATTTCCAAACGTGCCCTCATTACCTCCTGCCACTCATGAAATCTTCCAGTTAAAGTTAAAGAAATGATCTGCAGAACTTTTTCTTCTCTTGATTATACTAATACAGTTAATGGTTTCTCGCCAAGTATTATAGTCAGTCAGTGTCATTCTGTGACAACTGACATGGACTGATGTGATATAAAATATGGAAAACTGAATTACCCCGATAGAGAGTAGTAGGACTTAAGTAATTACCATTTTCATCAGTCTTTTAATTTTTATTCAGTCACTAAAGATCAAGTCCTCAGAATGTTAGAAAATAATGAAAAATGCTCATCACAATTTCCTCAAGCTCAAACCAATGCCTTCAGGTGTTTTTTCACAAAAATAGTAATGTACTATCAGATAAAACAGAGACCAGCAGATCCTCACATCTGAAAATCTGAACCCAGCACATATTTTGTATTTTCGTGTGATAAATGACTTGACAGCAGATCTCGTTTCAGTGTACTCCAGGGTGTGTCAGTACACTGTGTTATCACTTAGTGTGATTGCAGGTGCCGCACTCTCACAACCAAGCGACCAAGCAAAAATGAACTTTATTACTTGAGTTATAGATCCTAATAATATGCTGCATACTCTGAGAAACATGCTGATCCTCCACTAATGTTAAGCAATTTGGGAAATCTGCTTATCGCCCAAAGAAGATCAATACCACTCTCATTTTACACCTCAGTGTTTGTGCAGATTAAACTAATCAAATCTAATGTGTTAATTAATTGGCTTCAAAGATGCTAGCAGGCATCATGCTTTAACTTCTGGCATAGCTAGGCTACCTGTTTTTATGTTCAGTGAAGCTCATTTGGCCCAAGCTTCATATTCGCCAAACAGACATGAGTAATATTGATCTTCTCATCAAGCTCTCTGTAAGAAAATGCATCTGTGGTTTTCCCAAAATGACAAACACTCGCTTTAAATATGCGTGATTGTGTGTGTTTGGCATGCTTTTGTACACGACTGCATGCGTGTTTCGATCCCGTTTGCCTGCGTTATCGGTTGTTTCAACACCGACTCTGTGCATCAAGCAGCCCATTGAGTTTTGTCAATACCCCTGGCTGTAGTCCCCAACAGCAAGCCCAATCCTCTCTGCTTATCTACCGGCTCCACACTCACACAGCTCCATTGTCTGTAACGACACACCGGCCCTATCTCCATGATGGGCTTTAATGCATCCTGACATCAGCACCGGGCTTCGACAACCTTGGTATTAATGCAAGACACTGTGGGTTGTCTCCAGCAGCACGTACAGTGGATTTCTGTCTCCACCGTCACCTTTGTGATTCTCCTCGGCCCACCCGGACGGTGTGAGCTGGTGTAAATCCTGTCATGTAGCTCACATTGTCCCCATGCTTGCCCTATTCATCGGGTTTAAGCGAAGGTGTGAGGCCTGTGAGCATAATGAAAATGAAGAGCAGAGGAGTGAATAATGGAGGTGCAAAGATGTGCGTGAATGCCTGTGCTAATTTGTCTGCGAGAGCTAGTCGCGTGTGGCGTTTAAGTTCTCGCCCGTATTTCTGCAGATCAACCCAGGTGAGGTGGAGGCTCTCCTTTCCCGGCTGCCCTGCACCTTCAGGCAGGAGCTGACCGGCGTTGGAGCCAGCCTGGAGAAACGCTGGAACTTCTGCGGCTTCCAGGGCATCAAGAGCACATAAGCTCTGCTACGTGACACCTCGGGGGACGTTCAAAGGACACAGGTACTCTCTGCAAATGTGGAGGAAGACCACAGCTAATAGCGACGCTGGGCTCCACCTGCCCAGATAAGAGCACAAATTATTCACCACAAATCTCAGATCAGGAAGGAGCGTCTGTGTAGGTGGCAAAGAGATAAATACGCAGGTTTTTGTGCAAATTAATTGGCTGCATCTCTATGGTGACCAGGAGTTTGGTGCATCTCTATGGTGACAGCCACGTCATCTCTCACTCTCCCCTATCCTTTATTTTATTTATTTATTTTCTTACTCAAGGGATTCAACCCTTCAGAGATCCAATCTCAGCAGTCATGGAATTGATTGTATGTTTTTTTATACTGGCAGACCTGAACTAAAGGGCTATACAGGAAGATCATCAGGGTCGACTTTCAACCTCGAAACTCTCTGACTTCCTTTTTTCAGCCTCTTCTTGATTTTGTACAATCGTGTAAAATAAATTCTTACATTTCCTTCGACTCTGTGTGTATGCTATTAAAAGTGCCCACAAGACAGATTCAGTAGTCAGGCGGATTTGTAGTTATTTTAACATCTCTCAGTGTTGAATTATGCTCCTCTTTGGTGCCACATAATTGCACAACTGTCACTTCTCAAATGACCCAACAAACAGCACAGAGGGTAGTTCAAAAATGCTGCAAATGTTGTGGTGAAAGTGGTGAAATGTTTTGGGTTTTTTTTTCTTATTAGATGTGCTTCTGGTCTGGTCATTTGAATATGAT
>JAVQJZ010199419.1:0-10469 GCA_036025355.1 Leiopotherapon unicolor | reverse complement strand
TGTGCAATATAAGTTATTGTGGTTGGTCAGTATCGGATTATCAAATGTTAGAACTTGCTATAGGATGAAGATTACTACGTTCAATAGAGCAGGTTAACTTCTTACTTCTGTAATACTGTGACTATATTTATTCTGGAGTGGCTGAGGAACATGAATGTAATAATAATGTAAATAAGTGACTATGACAGCATCTCTTTGAACGCTCATCTCCTCTTCAGGGTCTTAATCGCACAACAGCAGCAGAGCAAATGGCACTACGGGAGAGAGTTGTGCAGCAGCGAGGTGTGCGTGTGCTGATAGAAGGGTTTTGTAATCCCCTCGCTCCTCTCCACCAGAGCTGAGTCCCCTCGTGATCCAGCAGCACTGATCCATTACGGAGGAGATGGACGGGGATACGAAACAAGCAGCTGGAGGGAATGGGCAGTTTTAACCTTTTAAGAAGCTGCGTGCAGGAGACCTGCTGCCGCAGGATGACAGCTACCCATGGGGAAGAAAACAAGATGCACTTAAAGCTCATGTTTGTCCATTCTCCATGCCAGCTGGTGGTGGTTTTCCTTTTTTTTTGTTTTTCTTCATTGACTGATATTAATCATATCATAACTTACCACTAAACAAGGTGGCTTTCAAGGCCTTAATGAGTATTTTAATTAGTATGGACAGGACTAGAAAAGACAACCTGAAGATTGTGAGTATCTTTACTTCACTGTAAGCTAACATTTTGCATAATGCCAAACTGGGGCAACTAGAGTAGATTAGTAATGATAATGTAATGTTTAACGCCACTGACATAAAAACAATGTAAGAGAATGTAAAGTAATTTTGTTTTGTTTCTTGTAAAGACTCCAAGCTCTCTGACGTCCTGCTAAGTGGGTGACAATCTTTCATGTAAGGTGAAGATATTTTTTATTGCGGCCTTGACAAGCATCTCTCAGGCAGGAGACAGTGTCGACAGAAACCTTAATGCAATCCCCACCAACTGCATTTTGATTTATCTCCAATGTGTATAGGCCACGACGGACTGTACATAACACACACTTAGAGGAAAAAGAGTGGATTAATATATGTATAATGTACACTCTGTAGGTAATGCTATTTACAACCTCGGTTTACAGTTTTGATTGCAATAGAATAGTGAAATATACATTTGATGTTATGTTTTATGTTATTTCATCACTTGACGAATGACCTCTGGTGTGAAACTGACTGCAGAGTGCACAGTCCAGCTCTGTCTCCTAGAAATAATATAAACAACTAATGTGCAAATTCCAATACGTTTGAAGGAAACGTGAGTAAATGTTGTCAGTTAATGTGTCTTGCAAGCTGCAAAATTTTGCTTGTGTTTGTTTTCTGCCAGAATATCCAGCACAGCAATATAATATCATCTCGTAGTGGCTAAGTCACTTTGGCTGAAATGACTTTTAATACACAGGAAGTCTGTATTGTCTCTAAGCATGAGACACATCAACATTATCAACATTTGAATGAAACCGAGGTGCTTTTGTCACCTACACTTAACCACATATGGCCCTTTTCCTCTAGTGCCTGCTCGGCTCGCTTCACCTAAACTCTACTCAGTTTTGGTCATTTTCCATTACAATACAGTGCTACTTCAGCAGGTGGAGTCGTCGTAGCAAGGCGGTGCGAAACTCCATAGATGTCTTTTGTTGTGCGAGACACACACAAAACAGCTACGGAAGCCAGCAGACAAAGAAACATCGGCACCTCCTTGTTGCTCCGCGGGCTTGTTTTCTGTGCAGCCATCTCTGATCTGGAAATGTATAAACTTATCAAAGTCAAGGCGAGCCATATAGGTACTGGTGGAAAAGGGCCAATTCAGGAGGCTGGATGTGAATCCGGGATTTTGGGGTTAAACTTCTGAGCTTTGAATGCCACAACCATGCCCTTGAATCTCCTGTGCAGTAGAAAACATACAACTTCATTCAGTCAAATAATCCGGGTCGTGATTGTGTTTGTCTGGACTTTGTAATTGGGAAACCAATTAGTAATCTATAAATGTAATTTCTGGGAGACAGTGGCTACAATCGATACTTTTATAGTAGCAATGAGTCAAATTTCAAGTCTCTTGTCCCATCAGCTCTCTGGAAGTGTATAGCATCTTTCGATGTATTGGTTTGGTTTTCTGGCCCGTGTTAAGTGTTATGGTTTAGTCTCAGCACGCTCATCTTTGTTTCTAACAGAAACCACTCGCTAATTTCAGACCAACTGGCTTGTGTTGAAATTTGAGCATGAAGGAGCTAAGGGGCCGACTATCTTCAACAGTGCCGCCGCATTAACTGAAATAATGCCAGTGTTGTGTGTACAGCTTGTCTTCTCTGCCATCCTTCTGCACAGGTCAGCACCTCCTGTATGTGAACTGAAGGTACACTGAAGTACATTCACCGTCCCACTCAGTACATCTGTTAAGTTATTTTTAAAGAAGAATGATAAATAATTAATTTTCTACCTATTCTGTAACCCCTTCTTGCCAAATCAGCATTCGCAGAATTGTAATTATTCCACAGCAATCAACACCTTAAGCCCCGGATATCTCAACTTCTTATTGGTACCTCACTGCAGCTTGGCAGCGCTGTCAGAATTCTCATTACCACGGTGCAATAATGCAGCAAGTGGCTCTTCGATAACAGTCGAGAGTTGTCACTGCTCTGACAGCTCATTTCTCCCCTCAGTATCTGAATTCCTTTGATATTTGGCGACGTGTGAGGCTCCTGGAAAGACCACATAATCCCAGAGAGGACTGCTCACTCTTGCTGCGTCTGCGAGGTCTCCCCCCTCTCAAGTAGTCAAGAGATTAAGTCTCCTCTTTCAGATATAGCGTCTGGAATCCATTCAGCAGAAAATACACTAAACATGAGCACGCTTGAATGGTATCGTGGCCACCAGAAAGCTCATATAAATCAATGGTCTGGTTCAATGTTAGGAGAATTTTACACAGACTATAACACTAATAATTCGTTCTTGGAGGCTATTCTTATCATGTTGGCTCGGCTTCCTGGGCAAAGATGCTGAGTTTCAGGGAAGGATTGAATATCAAGTTGAAGGAGACGTCCGATAAGAACTACAAATAAGACGAAAGGAAATACTGCAGCAGTGTATTTCTCATAGAACAGCAGAGGTGACCTTTCCCTGCAGCGACCTGCCGTCCTTGGGGCTAATGTGGGTGTTAACCGCAGATTCCCGAGGGAAGAAGAGAGGTTTCTCTTTCCAACACTTCATATTCACATCCTGCAGGAAAATCAGCTCCGGTCCAAAGTGTAACAACCTTGTATTTCATGAAGCCGCACATGAAATGATTAATTTGCATGTTGGACTCATAAATGGCTTGGTACACATTTGCGAGGGAAATTCTAATGAAATGTGAAAAATGATGATAGCCTGTTGGACTGATGGCATAGGAATATCAGAGTGTTGTAATAGCAATAGTAACAAAAGTATGAGTGACCTCCGCTCTGCTCTACCTGCCCCTGCCTCCTCCGGCGAAATGCATCTATTTTGATCAATATCTCCTCAGGATGGTTTGTTTCAACCGTGCTTCAGGTCAATATTTAGCTCTGCACATTTGCCGAAGCTCTAACTGAAACAGACCTCTAATCCCCAGAAGGCTCCCTGCACCTCCACCAGGGCAGGCTGAAAGGAAAACGCATGGCACGATATTTATGTCCCAGTAAAGAGATTTTTTTCATTAAAAATGGAGGAGGGGTTTGATCCACCTGGGCTCTGATCAGGCGTCATGAATAAGCAAGTGTGTTGTGCCCCTGGTGTTGCTGCATAACAGGAAACAAGGCTCCTTGTCAGAATACTCCATGCACCATCACAACATCTGTCTTAGGGAACAGCTGCAACACAGCTCTAGCGCAGACCCTTTAAGGATAAAGGATTCATAACATGCCCATAAAAGAAAGTGTATTATCCTTTCACACCAGCCCTCACGTTATGATGGTGTCATACAGTAAAGCACGGAGCAACATTCAACGTCTCACACACACATACACTTGATTGTTCGCATTGTTCTGCATGCATGATTTTGCAGAAAAGCAATCAGTCATAAAAACAAGGCCACTGATGCAGGCGTTGCTGAAAGAGCATCTGCGTCAGACTCATCTGTGTTGTGATGCAGCAGTGTGGGAACATCAATTCCTAGCTGGCATCGTGGCTAATGAGAGGCCGCATCCAAACTGATGAGGATAAAAATCAGGGGAAAAAAAAGAGTGGATGCAAATTTGAAGCAGATGGAAAATTTGCATCCAGCAACAACTGAACACGGCTTATTAAGACCTAATGATATGCAGCATATTTTAGACAAACACTTGCAACAGAGCAAAGTGCCATCATCTTTAGCTGACCTGAAAGTGCTGTAACATGGAAAACTGTGTGATCTGTCTTTTACAGTCCTGTAGAAGCAGTTTCATCCCACTCACTGAACCTCTGAGAAACAGCAATAAGGGCTCACAGCATGCATGAAAACCCTTCAATAAAACAGCGTTATGGTCCCTGCAAATAAAACAAACTCATTCCCCCAACCAATCAATTATTCACTAAACAGGCTTACAAAATTAGAACAACATCAATATTTTAGTTCCTTTTTTTTCTTTTTCTTTTTTTGGATCTTGAATTTGAATCTCTGCCTCTGGAGGTATTTTAAAAACGCAGCCTTGGAGCATGGTTGTAAAACATAGAGGAAGATTGCCTCTTGTTTGAACTCAGGCTAAAAAGAAGGTGCAATAAATTGTTAATTGGATTTAATTTAAAAAGAAGTTTTTATGGAGCAGGTCTGAGCAGAGATGGTTTTATGCATTGCTTAGTAGCATAACTCACTGCCTCCGTTAAATGAGAGATTTTCCTTATACGCTGGTGGCTGTAAAAGCTTGATGCTGCATTTTCTTCCTGACACTAATTCCCTGTACCAGAGCTCTATTTCTATCTCTCTTATGGCCTCATTGACTGTCCTTGTGACAGACCGCCACCTGCTGGTAGGAATATTTTCTGTATGTTTGATAAAAAGTGAGCAGTGCCAGGAGGACTCACCGTTGATCTGGCTCTCTGATGAAGGATACCAAGGTCACATCTGGTGGCTTCATTAAGCTTCTCCCACTGGCCTTCATGGTCAGTTCAGCTTCCATAGACTTTTATTAAAATCTTTTGATGTCTTGGCTAATTAGTATCCTCAAGATGCCAGAATTAGATCTCAGAGTGAGGATAAAGAGCCCAAAACAAAACCCCCACTGCATGAATTTGCCCATTGGATTCAATGTACAATGTGGCCATGTGGCACACTTTTTGCTCAGAAAAAGCACAGATTAAAACTGTGAATTTAATAATTTTCCTTAATAAGTGATTAAAGTGCAAATTTGTTACAAAAATTGTTGTTCACTGTTGAGGAAAATGTGCCTGATTAAATTGGACTGTTGCACCCTTGTTTAATGGAATTCTCTGTAGAAAAACCTTGAAGAAGGAATTCAGCTGAAAAAAGTGCACGCTTGAATTTGCAAGATGGTTCATCGTCCAATTATATCATAAACAACATTTTTTTTCATAAACCACTCTAGGTTTGCGAGCATGAAATGGTTGTTTGAAGTTGGTGATTATCTCGCACAGATCCTAAAGGTATGATCCAGAAAATGTTCCCACATCAAAAGATCACCCACATGGTGTCATTGAGCCAAGATGTTGCTTCTGTTGTCAAGAGACCCAATTCAGGATAATGAAGCTACAGCATACACAAAATGTGAATTCAGTTTGATTTTTTTTTATTGTTTCATTCAGCATTACAAACAAGTTTCTCACAGCATAAAGGCTGTGTCTATAATGTTATGTTAGAAGTATTGATGTCCACTTTAGTGACACAGGCGGCGTCATAAGCAAATGTGTAACCACTTACAATAATATCAGGGTTGAAGTTGTTTTGCTGCATTACAGGGAAATGACACAGCGAGTGTACGACGATGTAGGTTTTTGTCCTGGAAGGATAATGTTGCAATTATCTTAAGCCACATGAGTTCAAACTCCGGCAGCTCAAACCCCAGCACACACTCATCAAAACAAGGAACACTTGCCTGCCTCAACAAGTCTGAACCAGTGTGCAGAGGCAGCTGAAATGCTGAGCCTGACTCACTTCCCGCCTATCAGCTGCTTGTCCTTTATCAGAAAGGGGAAATTCCCATTATTTTTCCCATTTTCTGAAACAGTGTTTTTAAAAACCTGTTGAATGGACTACAACAAAATGACCTCTTTATTATACAATTTTTTTTTCCTGGGCTGATGACTCACAAAATGCCAAACTCTGCCAAAGTACTTTTTTGTTTTGCTTTATAGGCTCTCAGCTCCTCACGGCGGATTTTGAAAACAACTCTTTAAAATGTTACAGAGGCGTTGCTCCATATGGAGTTAAACAAGCAATAATAATATTCGGTGCAATCAGAGCTCCCATCGTGGCCCATGCTGTCACTCCCTGTGGCTGTGCGCTTTGGATTGTAGAGGATGCGACGCCCATAAAGGCCACTGCTTATGACTGGCAGTAATTAGCTTTTAACGGTGGCGGTGAAAGATGGCTGTCCATAAAGTCAACAAACTCTGCCTGCCTGGATTTGCTCTGCAGCGGCAACCCACGCCTCAGCAGACGGAGTCTACCCTCATGTGTGGCTCCTGGCCAAACCCACTTACTGCTTCTTAGTGATATTATATAATTACATGAACTCATACAAATCGTCTACGCAATCAGATTTTATCTCCCTGGGGTGGCCTGGTGGACACAGACACAGACGATGAACCTCAACGTTCCCGGGTCATTTCCAACTGGGAGCTTCTGTTGCCTGTCATTACCCATCTCACTCTCTTCTCATTTCCTGTTATCACTTTACTTTTACCATATGATAAAGACAGAAAATGCACGCGCGCGCACACACACACACATACACATATAAATACAAACACATATATAACAACTTAACAACTTTTCTCATGAAAATTTCCCATTCTTACAAGGGTAACCCATGAACAAAACAAAGATGGAATGTTTTGTTCTCATATTGCCACGAGTTACTCAACAGAGTGTTAACAATGTTATAATCATGTATGCATCCATACAAAGTCATTGCAAAACATCAGCGCACATGCCGCTTTCTGGTTTGAGGGCTTTCTGTCATATCCTGTTTCACTCATCGGTACCAAAGTGTCCCAATCCTGTAGAGTACCTGAGTGGAAGCAGAGGAAGTGTGCATTTATGGTCTGCGGTTTCCACCAAAGACTCAGTGCTGGAGCAATGGGAAACAAAACAATGATAAGCAGTAATAGTTTACATGACGTGCATCTTTTAACAGCTTTGATAAACATGACATTGGCACTGTGCTTTGATCCCCGGCAGTGTGGTGAAACTTCATTTCCCTACATCAAATTGAGAAAGGTTGGTGTCTGCTAATGTGAGCCAGATGAAGTCTCAAGGTTTCAGCAGTATCAGATTAACACAGCTATTAAGCCATCTACATTTAGTTTAGTTTGTTTATTTTGTTTTGACACAGTATCTGGGAGTGATCTTGAAATGGCCTACTTTGACCTAAACTTGTATTTTGCATATTGTTCATCTTGAGCTGGATGGTGACGAGAATGACACACAACACTGTGATGATCACTATTATAGTCCTTTCAGTATCTGATGGTGCTATAATCCATCTAGAAATGCTGAAAGCATTTATATTTATGTGATTTCTTTTAATTTTGCCTCACTCTGAACTAGAAGCAGCAGAAAATTAGATTGCTCAATGACATACTGTATGAGCCAGTGTTAGCACAGTGAGCAAGAAATATTCCAAAAGGTGACTAATCTGTCTGTCCATATGATAAAGTGTTTGATGAAGCAGAAGTACGACTCCTGTCTGCTGCTTCACATGAGTCAAAGCTGTGGGCTGTTGTGCTTCTACGGTTCCATTCATTTGACTGTGCACAACTTTATGGCAGCAGTTTAAAGTTTGTTCATGAAATTATTCCTGTCGAACTTCTCATGCCAACTTATGACTCATTACAGACAAGCTGTCATATGAGCACAAAATGGTTTCCGCCCTGGTGATTGTTTGTTTTGATCAACTTTTGTTTTGCTTGTGTCATTTCTTTTGTTTGTTGTGCTCTAAGGATCTATGTGTGCCAATTTTCCCCACAAGCATGCATAGTATCTTGACAAATTAAAAAGGATTACAAATATTTACAGACAACACATTACACATGGTTTTCATCTCTGCTTTAGGTTCATGTAATAATGAAGTGAACAAAACAGAATCAAACTAAATAAAACAAAGGAAACGCAGAGGCAAACTTCTTGGAAAGCCAAAATAAACTGTTGCAAGAATTTAGTGGGGTATAAAAACAAAGTTATTCCCAGAATAGCTGCGAGGCACAGCAGACTCAGCAGGGCTGGGTAAAGTACCTGGACGTGGTGGGGTAACGCTGCCTCCACATCAAACACAGTGACGGTCATGTGTGTTGCACAGTCTCTGTGTCCCACCACAAAGTCAACAAACCAGTCGTCATAAAACACAGCACAGCTGAACAAGGAAGCTGGCTGAGGAGCCACATCAACCATGGCAGGCAGGAAGTGATTTCTGCATTTATAGCTGCCTGCTAGAAACATACCATAAGACATAAACAGTTTGCTTTAACAAGACAGCTGGAAACTAAACAGGGCATGTCACAATTAAGGGCAAAGTTTCAAAACCTGCAGTAAGGCGCTGACCTGGAAAGTCCAGCGAAAGAAAATCAGGATATAGAAGATGTAAAGTTTTGGCGTGAACACAGTGTTTCGCGTATGAAACTCCACACCCTGAGCCATTACTGATCTTGAAATACCAACATTTAGATGTCCAGGGGATTCAATAGTGAGGTTTTCTTGTACTCTGCCATACTGTTTTTTTCGCAGCCCCAGAAAAAAATTCACACATAAATGATGACTTTTGATATTACATGGCCATGGTTAACCAAATCATAAAAAAAACCCGCCCACATCAGCTGCGGGGGTCTTGTTGCTCTTCTATGATATTATCCAGCTCTCTGATGACGCAGTTGGCCACCCCATACAGTAATATGATGTGTGCCAGCAGGCTGTGCTTTGACGAAGGGCAATTTTGGGAGGAATGCCACACAAAAATGTGTATTTTTCGAGGTTCTGTGCCAGACATCTTTTTGGAACCAAAGTGGCGAAACTAAATGAAATGTGGCATTTGTTAAAATGCATGGAGCCATATTCATTAAAACCTTTGACGCCATGCAAAATCAGAGGCAGATGTTTTCAAAGAGGCCTGGGAATCCGAGCGAGAAGCCGCATATAAACAGAAATAACCTTATGATTGTGTCTGAATGAGCATAAAAAGCTGCATCAAATGAAAGAAGGCTGGTGTATTTGAAGCTGGATAGAGCAGCTTTAGGCTGAATGAAAGGCAACCTGTGTTATGAGAAATATGTGTAAAATATGTGTGTAACAGGCAGCACAGTGGTGCAGTGGTTAGCACTGTCGCCTCACAGCAAGAGGGTTCGACTCCCGGTTGAGGCAGGCCCTTCTGTGTGGAGTTTGCATGTTCTCCCTGTGTCTGCGTGGGTTCTCTCCGGGTACTCCGGCTTCCTCCCACCATCCAAAACACATGCATTAAGTGAATTGGCAACTCCAAATTGTCCTTAGGTGTGAATGCGAATGGTTGTTTGTCTTCTAATTGGCCCTGCGACTGACTGGCGACCAGCCCAGGGTGTAACCCCGCCTTCGCCCTAAGAAAGCTGGGATAGGCTCCAGCACCCCCGTGACCCTGAGTGCAGGATACAGCGGGTTAGAAAATGGATGGTGTGTAACACTTTTAACCAAATGTCTGTTTGAAACATCTATTCCCACTATAAGCAAGCAATAGTTTTCTTATGTAGAATTACATTTACTATTTCCCAGGAACCATGTGTTGATTTGTGATATATTGAACATGTAAATAGCATGCATATATGTGTGAATGAAGGAAACTGACATTTTTGCATCCTCCTTAAAAACAAAATGTGTTTTGACTTGTCAGTATCATTATCAAAAATCTGGAGAAGCACACAAACTGTGTTACAAAAACTGGGAATATTGGATTTCAATGGTATCATGCTTGTATAGACAAATTAAATAAAGGAAATGCATCATCATGACAGCTGATCTAAGAGGGGAAACAGTAGCCAGTAGTATGAGAACAAAGAAGAAGTCAGTGAGACAAAGACAAGACATGACAGCATTTCTGTTTCAAGAAAAGTCAGTAAACGGGATGAATGACGCAGGCGTCAAAATGTGCACAGCATCAGGAAACCACTGAATCAAATATGAGGAAGGATACTCTCAAACCACAAACTTCACACCTCCTCTTGATTAGGACATTGATAGGTGCAAGCTTTACCATAAAAGGCAAGTCTCTAGAGAATCTGTGAAAGCAGAGGTGCACTTAATTATTCGTAAT
>JAVQJZ010199411.1:0-10095 GCA_036025355.1 Leiopotherapon unicolor | reverse complement strand
CTCTCTGTGGATGACAGCTTCTTCTTGTTGTGTTGAATCACTTCATTATATGTTTCCTCCACTTGTTTGTATTTGTTCTTCTTGTCCTGAAGAGCCTTTAAGTCAGATTTCAGCTGCTCCTTCAGGTCACTGACTGCTTCTTCTACAGGAACCACTTTGTGACTCTGGTGGAGAGAAAACTCACAGACAGGACAAACAGCTCTGTCTTCATCTTTGCAGAAGAGTTCAGGCTCTTCTTGATGTTTACTACACACCTCCACCTTCCTCTCTTCCTTTTCTGTCTCAGATGATCCAGTTTTCTTTCTCCCAGCAAACGAGTCAGCCAGTTCCTTCAATGCAAAGTTCACTCCTGGATCTTTTTTCGAGGATTTTCTTTCACAAATGGGACAGTTTTTATTTCCATCTTGTTCCCAGAATTTCTGCAGGCAGCTTGAACAGAAACTGTGGTTGCAGCTCAGAGACACAGGATCTCTGAAAGTCTCTGAACACACATGGCAGTTCAGGAAACTTTCAAGAAGAGCAACTTTCTCAGCCATTTTTCCTGAAGTTATTTTTTTCCAGCCATTATCATCATCATCTTTCTTTGCAGTTTTTTCCTTATAATCCCTCTATAGAATCGTAGTTGGTTGAGATCTCTCAGAGTGTTCTGGTGTCGTGTCTTTCTTCAGCGATGTCAGATTTGCTTTCAATTCCACCAGCTTTGTTTAGTTAGTTAATCATTAATTGTGATCAATAAAATGAGCTTTTATAATATAATATAAAAGTGCAGAATACATGTGCAGATATAATGGCCAAAATGTGGAAGACTTCATGTTTTTTCTGAACTCAAACATTTTCAACTCATCTGCTTCTTAGTCTAAATGACAAATTTAGTCACTGACAGGTAGGTGAAGATTTTTATTCCACCAAACTTCTACCTCTGAAGATGATATTACTGAGCCTCTCATGTTCAGAGCTGTGTGTATATTTGTGATTCATTGTCATTTACTCTTCTGACAGTTGAGTATGTTTCAGGTCATTTAATATCTTTGGACTTTGTTTTATAGTTTTTTATTTCCTGAGTTTGGATTTTACTGGTGTGGGTGGCCTGGCATGCAGCTGCACTTTGCTCAGATCTGGGCATCAATTTACATTTATTATTTCATGTTATGAAGTTGTGTCCACGAACTTGTGTTACCAGTGTCCACTGAAAACAGAGAAAAAAGGGACTAACTCATATATAATCTCAATAACAGACAAGGGATTGAAATCATGAATGTAACCCTTCATACCTGCAGCAACTTTACAATCAACAAAAACATATTTATCCCACATATAGCCTACAAATGTTTTTATGCCCAAAATAAACTTAGTCTGAATGCAAATGTCCCACATCTAAACAAAGACATGTTTGATGAGAGGATACTGACATACAGCATAAAGGGCTCCAAGTGTGTAGATCAAATGCTGCTGACTGAAATCCACCAGTCCAAAAAGAATTCATGAGACTTGTGTAGTTAGTCCAAATTTTTTTCCATAACCTGTGACCACTGACTACCCTGTATGTATGCGTGTTTCCTCACCATTATAGCAACCTTGTTCAGCATTTGACCCCAAACAGAGCTCTGAGTCCACGTAACACTTAACCTGAGTGCTCCCCCAGGAGCTCTGAATACCTGAATACACAAGCAGATGTGAACAGAGACTGTGTGTGTTTTCAGTGTGTTACAGGATAACTTCAGAGAGTCGGAGCTGTAAAAAGAGAAAGAGAGGAGGATGATAAATTAATATTTGATTGGCTCCTCTCTGGCTCAGTGTGCTGTAATATTGATAATGTACAGAGGCCTTCAGCCCGGCTCTGTCTGACTCTCAGGTACTTCAGCACACACTGCTAAAATAACTTAGCTCTCTCTGACCTCCCAGTGCTGCCTGAATATGGTGATGATGAGATGAGATGATGATGAGATGATGATGAAGATGATGTGTGATGTGTGCAAGTACACATTCAGATATCTAAATACTTCTACCTGAGTTTTTGTCTCAAAAGAAACATCACATGAGATGGAAAATACTTTTTTTCTGTGTCGTGACGTCGACTGTTATGCCAGTTTTACCATGAAAACAGAAATCAGATGTTTCTGATGAGTTGACAGGTTAATATTTTGTGTCAGGACTCATGTAAACTATTCAACTATTTAATCTTTTAAGTAGTGCACAAAATATGTTTATCAGTAGTAGTTATAGCCTTTTTATCAGTAAAGACTCATCAGTCAAATGAGAGCTAAAATAATCAAATAAAAGGTGAGTCAATAGATAAATGGGCAAACAGAAAAGGGAAAGGACAAAAAGGAGTTGACATTTACAAATTAGTGTAAAACTACAGGTGCCTGATTTCAGGGTTTATGGTTCTGGGAGGAATATTTGTGATCTGGCAGGTGGCCGTGAGAGTCTGAGAGCATCTAGTGGACGGATGGAGAATGAAAATTTAGAGGCTGGAGAAATGGGAATGTGGCTGAAGAGAGAGAAAGGTTTTTTTTTCAATACCATTAAATAACAAAAATTCTTCATTTTTTTCTTTCTAACACCTGTGGAGGTCCTGATGTACAGAATAATGACCACAGTGATAAAAGCTAAAATGTTTAATTAACTTGAGTTTCTATTAAAACTACAATTAACTTTTTTATTTCTCACGAACTTTTGATGAACTTATGAATCAGCAAATAGTTTCTATGTAACCATTGCATTTTACGTTTTGTTATATTCTTTGCTGCACCCTTTATTTGAGGCCATATACAAAATTGTCATTGTCATGATGTGATCATGAATTTGCAGGCAGCCCAGCTAACTTCTCCTATCACTCATTCAACTTGACTCCACCAACAAAAAATTGTTCCAAAATTTTTTTTTTCCAAAAAACATGTTTGTATGTCCTATAATTCTTCAAGTTGTGCTTCAAGTAATTCAAACATATGTATTTATTTATTTTGTTAATTAACTGGAGATCAAACAGAGATCAACATTTTTAAAACAAATATTTTATTATTTGTTTTAAAAATGTAAAATAATAATAATAAATTATTATTATTTTTAATATTTTAAAAATAAAATCAGGGCCCCAAAGATGCTCTGTTTCATGCAGAGTCACATCAGACCCTGCTCACACATACCTACTCAAATCAAACACACATTCATATGTCCAGTCTGCCTCTGTTTGCACTCACAGGACAGAAGGTGGAGGCAAGGAAAAGCTTGTCATTCAAGTCTGGAGTCTCCATGATTTATTACCGTGGGGATCTCACCGTAACCTTGAACACTGACTCCTCTGCACATATAAAATGGTCAGTAAAATCAAAATCCACAGCGATTCATCCTAAAATCAGGAAGGAATCAGTTGTTTTATATTTATTCTGGCTTTAACAAGTTATTTCTGATGTTTCTGGACTGTATTCCCTTCAGACCAGCTGACACCCATTACGACTTCACCTACATCTCTTTTCTTTCTGTTTAGTTGTGATTAAATCTGAATATCTGTAGGTGGCGCCCTTTTTTATCTATTTGTTTCCTCTGTTGCACTGTGCTGTGGTACCTCATGCCGTGTTTTGCATTATGTTTCATTTTATTCCCTGATGTTACGCCTGTGCTGCATTACCGCTAATATATATCATTGTATCATCAGCATTAAAGTTTGATGTGAAGTCTCTCCTCTCTGCAGCCTCACACAGCTCATCAGCAGGGGTCAGAAGTTCAAAGTTGTGTTAATGTACTTGGCTGTCAGTGCATCTGGGGCTGCTGATGGGTTTTAATCCTGTGTTGGGGTCTTGTCTCTGTGCGCGACACCTGCTGACCTGCAGGAAGTTCCTTCAACAGTGCAGAGAAGATGTAAAAGGGGAGTGCAGGCTCAGCAGGAGGTGCACTGTAACTCAAAACGACATCTAACTGCACTTTTTACCGCTCGATTCTTTGCTGCTCTACAGATTGTGCTGTTTTGAGTTTCATAGAATATTTCTTAATAAAACACTCTCATCCTTTAAAGCTCCTCTTCCTCTCTTCATCTTGAATGTAGCAGCTGACAGCTTACGTTCCATTGTACCGTATTTTCCGCACTATAGGGCGCACTGGATTATAAGGCGCACTGTCAATGAATGGTCTATTTTCAATCTTTTTTTATATATAAGGCGCACCGGACTATAAGGCGCATTACACACAGTACGTATCACTCCGCGAGGCTCCTGACTACAGTGGCCGTAATGCTCCAACAATCCATCAAGCAGCGCGGCTTTGTAGCTTACCAAAGTTGTACTAAAACATTTTGACAGATTTTTGAGCGCCGTGTACCACATAAAATCCGTTTGAGGTCAGTACGCACAACCAGAATTCAATCGTAAGCCGCACCAGATTATAAGGTGCAATGACGATTTTTGAGAAAATTTAAGGATTTTAAGTGCTCCTTATAGTCTGAAAAATACGGTACTCTGATGTTCAGGTAACTGTGAGTAAACTTTCACCATCTTGCCTCCAAAACTCTTCTCAGCAATTGATCTAATAGTTTATTTTTAAACTAATTTTCTAATTTTTATCATACTTGTCTGTTTCCTTATCTTTCATATAAACTTTTGTATTTTCATTGCTTGGTCATCTGATTGTTGTTTAGCCTGTGCAGCGTCAGTGATTGAAGCTCTCTCAGACTTTCTGTTCTAATTGGTTGTTTTTGACCTGGGCATGGTGGAGCCTTGTCAGATGACCTTAAAGGCAGTCTGAAATTTGACAAAAATATGTTTTTAAGTTATCTATTTCTACTTTAATGTGTTTGAATGTTACCAGTCATGCAGCTAATTCTCTAGGTGTGTTGAGATGAGAAAGTGAGCAGATCTTGGCCAAAGCAACAAAAAAAACAAAAAAACAAAAGTGACCTGCCTGAAAACACAGACTTGCTGAAGTTAACGCTTCTTTACCAGCTTTACTTTTGGTTCCGAGTTGACCTGGTTGACAGTGATGAACATGACAAAAAGAAGAGTGATAATGTTCTGTTATTATCGGTCTCCTCCTGCTTCTCAGCAAGTTTATACAGATTTGTTTTCAGATTACAGTGAAATAAAGGATACTCTTACAGTATATAGATGATGTTTAGTTGAAGCAACACAAGTTTAGTTTATAGAGCAGCAGAGGAAACTGATCTGTGAAGCAAATATGTAGTTAAATACTGTAAAAACAACTAAATAAATTAGAAAATTGGCTTCAGGATTTCTACCAGATTAACATTAGTGATGTCAAACACTGATGGACTAAAAGTAAATTTTTTAAAAGTAGTGATGAAAATGAAGCACAGAAAAATCCCTCCATCACATGTAGCGGAGTGTGTTGTCTTAAAGAATGGGAGACAGAGAAATGAGGAGCATCTTTGGGGATTACCAGGTCATATTCATGGAGAATCATAGTTTCTTCTATTCTTCTATTCTTTTTTAAAAAACAGCTGAATTATTCAACATCTTTTACTTCAGAAATGTTTTTTTTTTTTTTTTCAGAAGAGCGCTGGGACACATAAACCAAGGCCACCAGCAGAACGCTCTCTTAGGTTTAGGTTGGTGACTCAGAGAGGAAAAATTCACACTTTTTCTCACACGCACAAACTGAGTACGATCAGAAATGGCACCATAGACATCTAAAAACCACCCTGAGGAATAAATAATGAACAACAAAATACTTTTTTTCATCTTACCAAATGAGCTGAGTTTGTTCTACAATTAGAAATAAGTTGTTTGTGTGTGTGTGTGTGTGTGTGTGTGTGTGTGTGTGTACATTGCGAGTGTGTGTTGTTATTCTGATGCAGCAGGCGGACAGCTTGGCAGACAGATGTGTAAAACTAACAAAAGTGTGTTTAAGACAGCAGGATGAGAGGCAGCGCTACCTGACAGCACTGTGATCAGCAAAAGACACCTGGAGCTGCCCGTCACACACACACACACTAATTCTTAGAGTGCACACATGCACATATATGCACACACACACGCACACATGCACACACACACACACAGGCTCGTCAATGATCCCTTAAGGAAAGAACCTAATTTTTTTCACCATGGAGACGGAGGAGGTGGAAAAAGACAGTTGGCCCTTTGAGGGCTCTCATGTGTGAAATAAGCCAACCTGTCTGTACACACACACACACACACACACACACACACACACACACACACACACACACAACTTGCTTTATAATGTCACAGTTTACTTATTATGACTGTGATTCTTGCTGACTCCAGGTGAGACTTCTTGTTCACCTTGCTGTTTGCTTTAAGTTTTTGCAGGTGCTTGTTTTATGTAGCTTGCATTCACACACCTAAACTCACACACGCACACACACATTTGCACACACACACTGTTAATCTTCATATTCTCTCCTCATCATCATTAAGCCCACCGGAGGCCATGAAGATCTGCTGTCCCAGCTGATGTCAGTCATGAACATCAACAACTCCACAGTTTCTCTTGGAGGGACACTTTATGGCTGAACGTCTGGATCCTCTGGACAGCAGGGTTTGTGTCACCAGCTGTCTTGGATGCTTTAGCCACCCAAACTTGACAGTCCCCTGGCTGAAAAGGAAAGCCTCGCCTCAGTCCCCTGGCGAGCGATGCACCATTAGCCGCCATCTTGGCTCTGACACCCCGCGAACCAGAGGGAGGCCGCGGACAAGCTGCACAGAAACGTGCTGTTGTGATTAATACCAGTCTGAGGGGACAACGTTTCGGAGGCCGGTTGTCATTATTTTCAGTCAAGCTGTGAAGCTCAGAATGACATTATATAAAAAACGTTTAATCAAGTTAGTTAAACAGTGAGAGGAAGTATGGTGTGAATATGACACGTACCCATGAATACTAAATTCAGCGCTTGCATAGCAGAGTCATGTGCTGGGTCAGAAAGTCGTCTCTTCCAGAGCCCCGGAGAGTTTCATTTAGCCCGTGGTAATGTTGTTATGACGGCTGAGCTAATGTGGTATCCTGTCATGTTGTTGTGTGGCTGTTTCCCTCAGGAACTGTTGCGTGTGTGTGTGTTCGGGGTGTCTCACTGAACAGAGAGGGAGGGGGGTTATTACAGTACATTAAGAGGGAGATTATACTGACCATGCTGACATCAACTTGTTAGCTAATTGACAAGAGGGGGGCAGGGGGGTATGCATGCTGTTTACCAAATCCTCTTTGGCCTCAGACTGAATAGGACACTTACACATGCTTATAGACACTTCCACACACATGCAAGGATTACAGGACTTCATGGCTCTGAAACGTTGCACATGACCTTCAACTGTCTCGTTAAAATCTGAACAGACCAACAACAACCAACAACCAGCAAATGGACCTCAAAGGAGCCAAGTCTTGTTTTTGTCTGCTATGTCTTCCAAACTATTAAAAACATCTTATTGCAAAAGAAGATAAGGTGGTAAAACTTCTGTTCCTTGAGTCATTTCGTTGTTTGAGTGGAATAAATGGAGTGTTTCTAAATTAATTACAGTCAAGCTGATAACATCTTTGACGTTTCTTTACATGACTGCGCACTTTGAATGCAGTGTGAAAGAAATTTTGTTCTCTGTGACTCAGGCCCAGCAGGTTTTACTGCAGCCTTCATGTGGATGGAGCTCCATAAATAATGTTGATGATTAATTTGTTCTGCGTGAGGCACCAAGTTGACAGTGGATTTGTGGGTCACCAACTCAAGGCCAAGGCTCACAGGAGCTGTATCGCTGTTACTGTACCACTCATGTAAAATTCATTGATCATGTTGAGTCAAACTAACAACCTGTTCTCCACCTCGTCCTTTAAGCTCTCCTCTCCTCCTCTTGTTTCCTTGTCTCCCCTCTTTGCCTCCTTCCTTTCTTGTTTCCTCTCTCCTTTCTTCTGCTCTCCACCTTCTTTCCTCTTTATCTCCTTTCCTTGTTTTCTCTCACATCATGTCCCCTGTTCTTGTGTCCTGTCCTCTCTCCTCTTTTTATTTCCTGCATTTCATCTTTTGGCTGCTCTCCTTTTATTCTTTCCTCTTTTGCTTCCTCTTTTTACCACATCTCGTCATGCTTCTTTTTTCCCCTCTCCCTGCTTCCTCTCCTCTGGCTCACTAACTGTCGCGGATCATCTCCTCTTTTTTCTGTCTCCTCTTTTGACTTGTCTCCTCATGTTCTCTCTCTTCTTCTCCTCTAGCTTTCTCTTCTCTGCTGTCCACACCTTGTTTTCTCTCCCATATGTTCCTTTCATTTCCTTATTTCCTCCCCGTCCCCTGTTTTCTTATTTCATTTTCTCCCCTTGTTGCTCTTTTTTTCCCCTCTTTTGCCTCCTTGCTCACCTCTCCTCTCTTTTCCCCTTCCAGCACTCTCTCCTCCCCCCCTCTGGTTCTTTACTGTCTATTCCTTCTCTCTATCGCTTTGTTTTCACTGTCTTTTTTTCCTCTCTTTTCTTTTGTCTGCTCTCCTCCTGCCTCCTTGTTCCCACTCTCCTCTTTAGGTTTCCTTCTCTCTTCCCACTGCTTTGCTTTCTGTACACAATTTTGTCCCCTTTTGCCTCCACTCTTTTTTTCTTTTTCTTTATCTCCTCCCCCCTTCTCTCTCCTCTTTTTATCTCCTTCCCTACCCTCTTGTTGTCTTGCTTCCTTTCTTGTCTCCTCTCTCCTCACCTGAATTCCTTTCCCCTCTCCTCCCTCTCTCATTTCCTCCCTCCTCTCCTCCCTCCGGCCACAGTGGCTCGGAGCAGCGTCATAGTGGAGCATCTCCAAGCTGAAGCCTCCAGACACAACACACCCAATTCACCCTGCTGGTGCAAAGGGAGCGAGTCAGACAGAGAGAATTAACAATGAACAACACTAACAACAATAATATGAATGTTCACAGAGGCAGACAAACTCATTAAGGGGTTTCGCTTTATGACCTGCTGTTTTACCTTTTAAGTTCTTCAGTGTGAATAACAATAAACTAAAAAAACTGCTCTATTTAAATCCACTGTCCATGATTATAGCACCTTTAAATTATTACGATGGCATAAGTCCTGGTATTTTCTGTGTAGCTTTCAGCACTTAAAACATTAGCAAGATGCACGCAAACAAGATGCTCGTCTATGACACAGTTCGCACATAAGCACAACAAAGCAAAGCAATGAGTGCACAAAGGCAACAGAGAAGACCGCAAGCTAGCAGACGTAGATGCAAACATTGCATAATTTGAACTAAATTTCAACAACACACAAAATGCATTTTGGTGACTTTTGTGTGGACATTTTGAATCTTAGTCTGTGGGGGGTAAAAAAAAAAAAGACCATTAGATATTGTGACCTCAAGGCTTAGAGGTTGGGAAACTAACTATAATGGTAGTCAAACATAGTCATAGTCATATAGTCAAACATAATTCAAACAATTTTCTCCAAAATAATAAAAAATAAATAAATAAAAACACTGAACTCTGAAATGTATTATAATGTCCAAAAGTAAGTATATGAAAATTGAAACAGTCCCTTAAAGCTCATTAATCTTAGCAGTGTGGTGAAGCAGGCGCACAGAGTTTGATTAAATAAGGAGAAGCCCCTCTGTAAAAAAAGAAGCTGCAAACAGCTGCTCAGCCCTTAAACCCAGCCAGGTCCTGGTCGGCTGCCAGTGGATTAACTCCAGGTTTTGTCCCCCGTGGACGTTACAGAGAATCTTCTCATCTGTCTTGTCTTGTTTCCAGATTCAGGAGTGAATGATCCTTGTCCACAAATGTTGATTGAAACAAACAGTTTAAGCCCAAAGTGTTTAATATACACCATCGACACAAATCTGAAGCTCAGCGTTCAGAGAAATTTGGAGAAGGGTGGAGGGGGGGGGGGCACAGCTCCTTATCAGTGGAGCAGCTAAAATCCTGTTCACATGGGAACAGCTGCTTTGTTTATGAGAGAGGTCCTTGATTCTTTTATGTTCCTGGTTCAAAGAAAATATTTCAGGAATGCAAAGATGGTGGCAGCTTCCACATCTAAGGGAGGAAATAAATATTTGTACATATGCTGCCTGTTTTATCTAAAATCTTGTAGAACTAACAACATGAATCATCTTTGACTTGGTTTGGCACATTTAAGAGTCAAACAAAAAGACAGTTTGCTTCTGAATAG
>JAVQJZ010199396.1:0-11337 GCA_036025355.1 Leiopotherapon unicolor | reverse complement strand
ATTAATAATACATGTCATGACATGTCAACACTCTTGGAGTTACAGCAGGTGACACGAATTCAAACACAAGCATTAGAAACACACGTATAATACACACATACTCAGGTAAATGTGGCCTGTGCGAAGATACATACAGAGTATACCAATTGCTCCTCCTCCCTCTTTCCCTGCCTCCCTTGCGTTTTAGCCACAGGTGTTATTCCGAGAGCTGCTTGATTGCTCTAATGAAAATTAATGCCTTCAAATTGGCTGCCCAGACATTCATCCAAATTGTTTATTAAAGGGTACAGGATCAGAGGGGATAATTTATTGCACTATCACAAAGGGCAATCTGAGGCATAGTGATGAATCCCAATAAAGCTAATTATACTGGGGCTGAATAATACCACTGTGTCTTATCAAAGAAATCACTTTCTTGATGACAAAGGGGAGATAAATAAAGCCTCAAACAAGAGACCAACTGTCCAGTAATAACATGGTATTAATAAATTAGTGAGTTAAATGAAAAATAAAGAATATTTGTGATAAGAATTTATTCATGATGCGTAATTTGATTAAAGTTTTGCATAATTGAAGATGTGAGGTCCTGTCAACAACCACTGCCCACCTCGGCTGACAAAAATGATCAACCGCTCACTGGCACATAATCCACAGAATCAATGGGTTAAGCCCATGAGGAACAAACAACTCCCTAACATACGTTACATTTGTTTTCATGAAAGATATGCTTGCTACCTTTACACTTTAATTTGGTTTCTAATTTAGTCATATTTTTAAAATAAGCACACACAATATTATTTGATAAGAACAGACTTTGTATTTAGAACATCCCTCATAATAAAAACCACCAAATGGCTTTATAGAAATCTGCAGAACACAAATGTCATCCTCTGGTTTAGTAAATCTCTGCATGTTATTCATGCCATGGCGTTAAACTGCGAAGAGGTCAATTGGAGAAATCCGTAAATCCACAGGAGGAGGAGACCTCACTTTGTTCACAAATCCAAAACCATTTTCATCTAATATCCATATCAGAAAATTTCTCCCCTGCTATTTTTTTCACAATTTCCATCAAATCCCTTGTGTGTGAAAAGCTAAGGAGCTTTGACTTTGTGCCAAGGGCATATGGCAGATAGAGATTAGACACATCAGTCCTTGTGTGACATATTTCTAAAATACCCCATTAGAAGCATATATATGTGAGGGATTTAGGGAAAGGAGCACAGCAGCAGACAAATTAGATGCGCAGCTGCCACGGCACTTTTGGAATGATGTTACAGAGGGATGTCAGAGCTATAAATGTGACTGTCCTGTGCTATCTTTCCTGCTACTAATGGTCAATGGATGCTGTGTCCCCAGGCTCACAGTAACTAAGGAGAGATAGATGGGTAGCTGTTGAGCAAGAATGAGCCTGATACAAAGGCTGAACAATGTAGGAAATTTTAATTATTACAATTAGTGTGAGCTCTCCCTGCAGCCCGGGGATTTAACTACAATGGTCACTTCCTCCATCTTTTGTCTCCGCAAGGATTCCTATTCTCTGTTTCATATCATCATCATCCTCAAGTGACTGAGTCAATTCAAAACCCTTCACAAATCTGATACTGATATTGGACAGCAATGTGCAAACACATCTCTCCAATTCAACATCTCCCCCGGGGCTGGTCCCCATGAATCTCTGCAGAATTTCAACATTACGATGCTGCTCATTTCACTTTAATTAGAATGATCTTAAGACAATTAAACAGTAGGGCAGCTGAATTAAAGCTCATTGAATAATTAAACTTTTTCCGATTTTCCCCCCAAAATACCACGTATTATACAATTTGAATTCTCCACCAACTGTAATGTTTCTCACTGCAAAAACATGCCGAAAACAGATGTGTAAAGTAAACAATGTAATCTAGCAATGAGTTTCTGCCTATGCTTCTGCACTTTAAAGACAAAACTTAGTCCAAAAAGCTCCTAAACACTGGATGTGGAGAGTGCAGAGGTGCTGCTCCACATAAAACAGCCAATTTAACGTGTGAGGCTACTGCTTAGTTGGTCACACCAACGCAATCACAAAGGGTGTCAGGATCTGTCAGACTCAGCTCAGCAGGTGACAGTTACTGACTGATCAGGCGGACCCGTCACTGGTTTGCTTTCTGGTGATTAATCAAAGCAGGACGTCACCTTAAGCCAAGTGGAAAATATTGGCAGATCAATCAGATACACAAAATTGGGAATGTGCAACCAGCTCACTGTGTACTGTAAACACAGGGGACAAGCAGTGCGAGAAGACAAAAAGTTTGACATTCACCGCAACGCACCTTTTAACATCACTGACTGTGGAGCTGAGCTTTCACACTGAATGCGCGACCATGGCATTTTGCAGGGAAAGCTGTTGTTTTCAGGAGCGAGGACACAGTCGCAATCCCCTCAAGCACCAGACTGACGTAGGTTTGACGTTAAAACAGATATTCAAGTCTTGTCCTTTATTATCAATAAGTACAAGTGGATTAATACTTATGACTAAGTTATTTTAAAGAGGACAAAGCTGGCGAAGCTCTGTCTCTCTATGTTAGGCCCTCAACAAGATCCTACCTCGTGCAGGAATCTGAATCCAGAGCTGAGCAGCATATTTGCTGTCAGCACCAGTACAAATATTCTTTAAGATTTATATTCAGGTATTTCAGAATGGAATGGATTGTACCCATCACAAAAATTGCAAATAAATACACATTGAACAACGCAGCTGTGCAGCTTTCATATGGCAGTTGGATATACTGCATCTTATAGAAACAGAATAAGACTTTTTAAGGTTTCAGATCCTGTAATAGCATCTAGATTCTCCTTTGCATTGCCATTATTTTGGATTGGCAATGCACAGATTAAAAGTCTGACTGGATGCATTAAGGCTTGTGTATGTCTCTACCTTAGGATTGTACCACTTGTGCTTTGCTTTGTTGTTTTGCACTTAGTGTTAGCCCTGGTCTATATACTGCAATAACAAAGACACACAACGTATGTCTCCTCTAGCCTCTTAAAAAGACTTCCTATTAACCATTATTGCTTCGGTACTCATAAAATGCATCACTTCAATTGAAGATGGAGAAGATGGCCTCAATCACAAGTATTGAAAGGTGTTCATTAAAGAGCCAAATGATGATGGTTTGGCAAAACTGCTTAGTTGAAACACGTAATAAGAGTATCAACAGAGATAGTGATCTGCGGAAACAACAAAAAAACGGCACTCAATGTTAGATTTTGTTCTTACTCTTTCAGTGTGTCATTAGTAACACAGTGATGGTTGAACGTTCCAAACATTTGAACACCCAGAATTCCATAGAGAAGGAGGAAAAACAGCAGGAAGATGGACACACTCCAGATCTGTTCCCCAGATCGTCTGCAAAGCACAAGGCCGAAGAGAGGGACATTTAAGTGTCATATTTCCACATGCACAGCTACTCATTAACTGTGAAAATCATACTGAGGAGAATTGCTCGTGATAGTTTTGTACTTCAGTATGTTGGTGATGCGGGAGCGAGGAAGCTCGAAGCGGAAGTAGATCCTGAAGGCCCGGATCATAATGAGCGCTCGAGGGATCCTCAGCATTCCCCACGGCGACATCTGATCCACAATCTCTGCTATTTCAAACACCTAAAACAAAGAGAAACATACTGTTAAGAAGTAAAAACCAGCTACTACAATTAATGGCAAGCTGTACAGGCACAATCGCAGGAGAAGAAAAAGGGTGCTATAATTGCAACAAAAAAAACCCTGTTGTAATAAATGTTGCAACACACCTGAAGCACTAGGGACACCCAGATGAAAAACACCATGAATCCATCAAACATACACCAGCGATCCTTCACATAGGAGTTATCCCCCTGTGCAGAGAGAAACAGAAGAAATCAACTGTAAGACAAGAATGCATAAAGACAAAAATAATTGACAGAGAAGAAAAGGAGCAAGAAATATGAGCAGGAATAAATAAATAAAAACTGAATATGAACATCATATTTATTCAAGGCCATGTTTTTCAAGAAATCTGATGTATTCTACCAATTACAAAACATCCTGAGATGTTTCAAGGCTCTAATAATGCTAGTATTTATGCCACTGAAACTTGCCCATATCAAGTGGCAGCCATCACCCTCTGAAAATCAGACACGGAGCGCTTTTATATTGTGATTGAAAGCCTTTGTGTGAAAAAGTAATGGCACAGCAATATCCGAGGAAAACAACAAACAGAATACAAAATTGCTGTGCCCATTCTGACACACTGGCCACAAAATTCAAACAGCCTTGTTTTCAACACGATAAGACAAAAAATGATTAAGCCCCTGAAGTGTGAACAAACCGAAATGTCATGGGGCCAGCAAAAATGGGCACACTTAATTACCACTTACAGAGAGAGAGAGTGTGTAAGAAGCTCTTAGGGGGTCAGTCTTCCACAGGAAGAACAGCTGCAAATAGGAGGGTGTGTTCTGAAACACTCTACAGATAAGACCATGTTTGATTACACACTGACAAGAACAAAAGCAAGCAATTACTTCACCGCGCTGCGAGCGTCGTTTGTTTTTTTTGCAGGCGCTTTCATCGGCTAGCTACAAAATACAACTTCCAAGTGTCAATCAATGCGGTTACGGACACATTGAAGATATTCACTCCCACTCACTTAAAAATATACAAACTACTTAGAATTTAGAAACTTACAAATTCAAACGTGGGATCTGTGCATCTTTAAATAGCTAGATTTTATCCGACACACGGAAAATAAACAGAAAAAATGTCTTGCCATTTTCATAGGCCAAGGTGGGTTTTATCTGCTCTTGAGAATAAAAAGAAACATTAAGAGTAAAAAAAAAAAGAAGAAATGTTCCAGTTTTTATGTTGTTTTCCTGCGCTGGTGATTCTAATTCTGCGTCCTCCAGTGCCTCTCTGCTTGTTATCCTTGATTTGCCAATTAAGCTGTCCACACTTTTTTATGGCAGTAATTATGGGCCTTTCATCTGCCAGCTGTCTGTTCCTGGATGCGTCTATAGACCATTATCGGTCTACCTCAGATTTGAATTGTGTTGATTCATCTGAATTTGCAGCTCAATGCAGCTGAATTTGAAGCGTGATGAAAATAGGGCGCAGAAAGGCCACAACTCTCAATATCACAGAGCGAGATGACGAACCAACATGTGGACAATCAGGGCTCTGCTTACTCGGCGGCTCTTACGGCTTCACTTTAGTCCCCCGTTTGGCATAAAAGGTTAAGCTCAGTTCGATGCCCCATAAACTTTTTGTAAAGTTTCATCAAAATCCATCGCTGCCTTTTGAAAATGCCTCGAAACTCTGTCAGTAGCTACCTTGATGATTCCCCTGATGTGCATCTTGGCGATCATCTCGGCGGTGTAGAGGAACATGAGCAGCGTGTCCAGCGTGAACGTCACATACTGCAATGGAGGGTAGTGCTCGAACGTCTTGGGGGTGTTCATGCACACGGAGATGACGCTCATGATGGCACAGGCCCGCAGCAGGGAGTGCACCCACTGCAGAGAGGGGACACGGGGAGGAATAACATCAAACGGTGATAAGACATGTTGTTATATTCTTCACTGTCTGGCAAGCCATTCTTTTAAAAATCAACATTTTAAGGGCAGTACGTCAGAAAGTGTGTCTGGTGTGTGTGGATCAGAGACGGGACAGCGATCACTCACTGGTTTGTTGATCCAGAAGATGTCAGCACTGTCAGTGAGGGTCTCATCCGGCCCGAAGTCGGTCATGGGCTGGGCCTCGACCCGTGAGCTCTGTTTCCTCTTCAGCATGCTGGGGCTTGCCGTGCTATACAGAGAGTGGATCTGATGGAGAGAGGGAGGTGGACCACACAGTGACCAAAGCTAAATGAGGAATGGGAGAACTCTGGCTGCATCCAAGTCTGGGCAGTGGCAGTAACACTTTTTTTTGTATCTCCAATTATGAGGATTATAATCTAAGTAAGTAAACTTAGCGTGTACTTGTCGCAGCTCGGAGGCATGGCACCATGTTAGCAGGAACTGACTTTAAAAATACCAGTGCGCTTCTTAAAACTGTAAAAGCTTAGATTATTAAAAAGCTTAGATGATTTAAATATGCTATTAACCTATTAAATAAGCTGTGTATCAATAGTGGCTTCTGTATATAATTTCATGTGGCATAAAGCTTTAGTACTTCACTGTGATGTGCATTCAGCAAAATAAACTACCCTGACTTGAATTGCCAGAACAGAGGTGTGCTCTTTAGAAATCAGACATGTGTTGCATTGTTGAATGGCCACCGTGATACACAACGTAGCACACATGGAACACAGGACGAGTGTATTCACATAGGAACAGCTCCAGTAACTTACCATTTGAAAAGACCATACATGATCTTCATCATATCGAACACCAAGGCGCCCGCAGATTAAGCTACACAACCTACTTGTACAGTGTGAGGAGGTGTGTGCTGGTGTTACCTGTGCATGTCCATGTCTGTGTGTGTGTGTCTGGGTGTGTATGCAGAAAAATAAAAGTGTACAGGCCGTTTCAACATAAGAACACAAGAAGAAATGACTCTGAATGGAGACAAAGCGCACATACCAAAGGGAAAAGTAAAGCTGAAATTGCTCCAGCACTGCACATAACATGCGATCAGGCATACCCTGTAAATAACACACAACAGTTAGTCAACATCATGGCTTATATGGTGTACAGTACACTACCCACATCTACAGTACGCTCATAGAGACAGGAATGCCCACCACGTCTGACATCAAGGCATATATGCGACACACTCTGTGAGTGAGTGAGTGACTGAGGTGTTGTGGAGGAAGAGGATGGGGTGGAGGAGGACCAGGGGACTCACTGTGAGGCTCCTCATTGGTGCGTTCATCCCCAGGTCACAGAGGGGTGGAGAGACCAACCAGAGAGAGAGACTAGAGGTGCAAAAAGGAGAATGTCCTAAAGGCCTGGAGGTCCTGCGGCAGCAGTCAGTGAATGGTAGCAGTCATAAGAGCAGTAAAGAGGGGTGAGAACAGATTCACGAGTGCTGCGAGGTGCAGCTCAGCCCATATCCATGCAGTTCGTTTGGTCAACCCATGTTACATGTTCAGTCCAGTAGTATGTACCCATGAAGATAATTTTTGCTTTAGATTTGATAGTAGATATCTGTATCTGTGATCTCTGACGCCTCTCAGACACAATGTCTGTGGCACTTTCAGCACATTTGAAAACATCTCTTTCTAGAAACAATAACCCTTTGACATTTAAAAAGATCTGGGTAGGAACGTGACAAACTGCATGTTCTGTAATTTGGGTGAACCAACCTTTCAAGAAAAACAGCACTGAACTAACCTTTCAAGAAAAACAGCACTGAAATATAATTCAATCACGTCACACAGAAAAATTAAAATAAACAATAGATTCAATTTGTAGATGTCTCTGCTCATCGTAGAAGTATAGACACATTAAATCTGAAAGAGGAGACATCAGTTTTCTGATGCCCCGCTAAAATGCATCGTGCATCATGAGCACAAAAGCAAACGTGTGTGATTAAATTTTTCCACCTTTCAATACAAATGAAAAACAGCATCATTACATTTACAGGGAATTAAGCAATATGTGACAGCCTCTTCTCTTGATGTTTTTGCCTTTGCAGGCTGACTGCATGCAGGGAGGGGTGGAGCCATCTAACCTGATGTCGTGCACCTAAACGGGCACTTCTGCTTTGTTTTGTTTGAATTATTTTTTAAATTTAATTTCATATAAAACCTTGATTAAATTACATACTTACTAGTGTCTCCCTTTTTGCCTCGCACATTAAGCCTGAGCTGTGACAAAGGCCTTGTTGACAACCGACACGGTACTCAAAAGATAATCCAACCTCAAAGTGATGAGAGTAAATGCCTTGAATAAATGTTGAACCTTTTGAATTTTTTTTTCAAATTTTAAGTAACTGCTTGACAAAACCTGAAAGGTGCAAAAACTTTTTACTTTATAAAAGTAAAAAAGAGACAAAAAAAATCTAAGCACAAGAACAAAGGCACTTAGGATGGGAATGCAGATTGAACAATGTAACTGTATCACCCTTGTTTCTTTTTATGCTCTTACCAAGAAAAGAAACTGTCCATCCTATAAACCCCATGTAGTTAGAAGCAATTTCCCAGTGTAATTGCTACACTTAACATATGCAGATGGAGACGTGAAGAAGAGTGAAAACAAAATTACAGGGTCTAAGTGCTATTATGTGGGAGTATAGGTGGCAAAGACTGCAATTACTTTCCCATTTGGAGAGAGGACATGTTCCTCACGGGCAGGATGCGATCACTGGGCAGATTAATTGTAACACTGAGCATTTGTTGGAGTCTGCAAACTTTCTTTGCTGAAGTTTTATTCTTGAAGAGTACAGCATTGTGTTAATTACAACAGACAAGAGTAAGTTTGCTCGAGGTGGGCAGCACATTTGTACTGGTCTCTAATTCTCCACCAGAACCTAGAGTGGGATCTAGTCACTTATACAAACTGGTAGCAAACAGGCGTGCTTTGTTCAGATTTATAGGGAGGATCAAGACTTTGTCACAGTAATGGTGAACTCATACAGACCTCAGGTGGGCACACGGTCGACACAGTAACATCCACCTCCCTCTTCATTACCATGTTAGACTGAATTAAAGCTGCCCTAATCTATATTTTACTTAAGTGGTTGAATGTAATGTCAAATATGCCACTCATGGTGATAAAGAGTTATGACCAAACTTCAGGTCTACAAAGTTTTTTTTTGTTTGTTGCCTGCTCAGCAACAAACTAGCTGAAGAGCCAGGCAGGCCGACCACTGCAAATAAGAGTGAATACTGGATTTATATACTCCAAATGGCCCTAAATGTATGCTAAAGAAGTTCCATGTTAGCTAAATGTGTAAACAGCAACTGTTAGTGATCACATTCAAACTTGAAACAGTGATGATATCGATGGACTGAAAGTAAAAACTGGAATAAATGATGAGGAAAGCATTTTACTGGCATGACTTTGCCCCCTTAGAGGGAAGGATTGCTGGGTCCTTTATCCCATGATGAAACATTTCCATCCCGATGAGAGTGCTCTCTTCCAGGATGATAACGCACTCACATACAGGGCACAAGAGGTCTCTGATTGTTTTGATGAGGAGAAAAATGATGTTAATCACATGATCTGGCCTTCACAGTCACCACATCTCATCCTAGCCAAACATATATAGGAGATTTTGGAGCAACATGTCAAACAGCGCCACCATGAAAACACCAAATGAGGGAATATCTTTTGGGAGAACGGCGTTCATCCCTCCTGTAGAGTTCAGAGACTTGGAGAATCAATGCCAAAGAGCGCTGAAGCTGCTTCGGAGGCACATGGTGGCCCAACACCTCACTGAGACACCCCATGTTGGTTTGTCCAGCAAACCAAAACAATGAGCCAAAAGATGCTCCAATGCCCAACAAAGCTCTGGGGACGCTGCGGAGTCAGGTGACGGTTCTCTGTGACTGTGTTTCTACGAGCAACATCTTTGACATTACACGGTTAATATAAAAATATTGATTAGAGCAGCTTTTAAAGTACGATGGATAGAAAGATACACAGATGAAACACTTGACTTATAAAGGGGAAAACGAGTCAGATCCTTCTGTGGCGCGCATGTGTATAACGTGATGCTCATGTGCATTAACACAAGTTCAATGTGTTGGTTTAATTTGCAGGTTTGCATGTATCCAGCATTACAGGCTGTCAGCATTTAATATTTTTGTTTTTTTGTGTGCACCTGGATACACGCACAGGCCCCACTATGGCTGACAAACCTGTGGCCTCGCAAGGCTTCAATGGGCCACTGTGGCATCCTAAAATCCTCCTCCTCAACAACAACAACAACAACAACAACAACAACAACACAAGATCATCTGCACGTTACGCCGACAGACACACACACATCCACCCTGAGACCTGTGTGTGTGTGAATGACATCCGCCGAGCCAAGGTTATCATGGCAACGGATGAGAGCTAAGCTGCTACGCTGGGGCACAAAACAAGCTAGGGCTACGAAATAAAGGAAGAAAAATAGAATGAAATGAAATAAATGGAGGTGAGCATGTGTAGGTTCATAAAGGAGGCAAACATCGCGGCTATGTGACGAGCTGTCCACGTGATAGTGTGGCAGATTTACACAACAATATTTGATCAAGGCCTGCTCCGGAGGATGAGAGTCCTCCTCTGCACTTCCTGGAAAAAAAAACAAGGCTAGCATCGTCCGCCGCGTCCTTAACGGCGGCTCACACGACGGGCGCAGAATAAGACGTCCAGAAAAAAAAAACAAAACATACTGAATGACTTACGAGAGGAGGCTTTTCCCTGATGTGCCGCGTCTCGTCCTGTCCAGCACATCAGCTGTTTTCCGGGGTGTGCTGGGATCGTGTGGGAGAGGTGCGGGAGCGCGCAGTCACACAGACACACCACCACCGGCGGATGCGGCGGGGGCGCGCCGCCGTCTCCATGGCAACAGCAGAAGGTCCTCAAGCTGCAGCATCACAACAGACTCCCCAGCAGTTTTTTTATGTTTCCTGAGATAGATCTCTCTTTTTTTTTTAGCACTGCACTTATGAATTGTGGCATGTTACCATCTCTATTATCCAGAGATGTTTGCATTATTCTAAAGAAAGTATCTTCTTTTTGTTTTTCTCCTTCAGTAACTTAAAAACATCACTATGCTTTTATTCCAGGTCTATCAAATGAATGTTTTCTAACCGTTTAAGTTGTGCAAGGGTAAAACAAAGCATGCACTTTTTATGCATTCCTCTGATTGAAGCCCCCATAAATTATTGAGTGCAGCACTGTGCTGTCAGGTCGGCTCAGAGCAGTGTGGAGTTCCTGTGGGATGAAAAGTGCAGGTTGAAAGTTCCACTGTTGCACCGCTGTGCGTAAGTGACAGAGCTGTTCACTGGGCTTTTCCTTCCTCCGGCCGGTGTTCATATCAAGCTGTGTGAATGCTGCCAGAGGACAAAATGTGCAGACAGTCGTCTCAGCCTATGTAATGTTTGGTGTCCTAATGGTTAACCCTGTTTTATGGTGTATGGCTTAGAAATATTATATGGATGCTGGGTGTGTGATTCAAAGATTTGTTCTCACAGTCCAAGTATGGCTAAATTAGAAGAAGAAGAAGAGAGAGAGAAATGTTTTGTAAGTGTACACAGCTTATTTCCATTTCTCATACGACAAATTCCTACATTTCATGGACACAGTATGGGAAAAAATAATGTTTGGTGACAAGCCATTGTCATTTTAAACTTGTTATATATTGTGGTCAATTAAAATAAAAAAGTAAGAT
>JAVQJZ010199373.1:0-15799 GCA_036025355.1 Leiopotherapon unicolor | reverse complement strand
GTAATTTGTTTTCTTTTATCAATCAGGATGAAAGAAAACGACTGAAGAATGCCATTATCATTCAGTCCTACATACGTGGATACCAGGACTTAAAACGACAGGTAAGTCTGCAACTTCTGATTCAAATATTCAGTTTGGCATCAGAAATGTCATCTGTATTGTGATGGCCTGTTGTTGCTGAAACATTTGAAAGGGAGTAAAAGCTGGAACAAGGAATTTTCTAGCCTGTTGGTGTTAGTTAGGGCATTTCTTAGGGTTATTGTGCCCACATTGTGCGTCAGTACTCACATATGAAATGCTGTAATGGTGCTGCCTATCTCATGGTTTTGCAGATTTTGTGTTTTTGGTGACTATTAGTGCCCAGTCAGTTGGTTGGTGTATGGAGCTTCAGAAATTTGATTGGGCCCTAGCGTGAATGCATATCTGTGATTTTGCCTCACATTGTTAAAAAACTCAGTTTGATGACATGGCATTGTTTGTACTTCTGCTGCACATGAATACAGCTTGATAAACTGTAAGGATTTGCAAAATGTGCCTAGTTAGTAAGCTCATCAGTCAGTGGTCCAAAACGTTCCTGATGTTATTGTTTAACACTTGGTGACTTGGTGATCGCTTCATTAGTTCTCAGTTTTTTCAGATACCTAAACTTAGTTATAAGGAAAGGAGATGGTGAAGAGTGCTTGAGAGTAATGAAAACATTTGTTTATTGAATTGTGGAAATGAAAGTTCTGTGTATTAAAAACAAAGGATGAATCAATCTGTTATACCTTATCAGCAAACCAAATTAAGTATTTCCAGTGCAGTCATTTACTAAAGTGCTGACATTTACCATAGGCACACATCCAGTCCTCATGACGAGACCGTGACAATAGCCTGTGTGTTGACAAAGTAGATACAGTATGTCATCAGAGACAGATAAAAACTGGCGCCAGACTTTGACACATTTCATAATCTCAAATAGCACCTTTACCTTTTTCTGTCTATTCATTTAAAAAACATTTTGCTATGTGGTAATAACACGTCTTCAGACGTGGCGCTGTTTTCTTACTTGCACTGCGGATGTGTAGCGTTGTATTCAAACAAGTCTGCGCACACAAAGAATTTGCAATATGTGACCTTTGAACTTTGTCTTCCAGTATGCCATCCAGAGGGCAAATTTTGATGAATGCGTGAGCCGGACGTTGGCCGGGGGAGCTCAGTATGTCCTTGATGGTCCTGGTCTTTGCCTCTTATCAAGACAGCTCATATTTTTTTATAGACAGAGTGTGGATGCACAGAGATTGGTAAGAATTTAAATAATTTTGCAAAATATACTTTTTTAAGGATGTTAATTGATTTACAAGAGGCCTAATGTGCATTTTGCAAATTGTGTCTATATTTGTGTGTTCTCAAAGATATGGTTGTGCCAGAACCTGGTGAAACTCAACAGTCAGTTTGTTAAGCTGCTGGTGGGCCCACAGAGACAGACATGTATGTTTCAGATCAAGAGGATCTTAGGCTTCTGCTGCAGGTACAGCACAAACAAAAACAAATAATGTATTCATATTTTTAACTGTTGGATAAAGAAAGTTGCGATTATTATCACTGTCTCACTGATTTGTCTTTTTGTCTCCCCAGACTGCTTCAGAACTGCAAGGATGACAGTTTAAATGTGGCTGTTCCCATGCGGATGCTAGAAATCTTTTCTTCAGAGAAAACCTATCTTCCTGTTATTCCAGATCCTAACTATGTAGCTTCATTAATTGAGCAGATTTTGCACTATATGGTACAGAAAGGTGAGTTCAGTGTTTTTATTCCACTGTAGCACAGACAGAAAATAAACCTTTCAAGTCCACACTGTCAAACATTAAGGGCTGTATGGGGATGGTGAACATGTGTCAATATCAATTGGTCTGAAGTGTGTTTGACTACTTTTATCTGTTCAGTTCCTGCTGTGGCTGGCACCTGAGTATATACAGGGCTGTGCACAGGTCAAGTACATCTCATGGTGTTTACATTATCTAAGAGGTGTGACTCATTTCACCAGCGCTATTTAAAATTATTCATACCCGTCAACACAAAGCATCTTGTTTAATTTTCGGCACTATGTCAACTGCAGTCAGATGTCTTGAAGCCTAATTAACTGGGCAAACTGGCAAGCCCTACTTTCACAGCTAAAAATATTAAGCATATGAGGAGCATGTTTCTTCAGTTGATGCTGCGGGTTGTTCTTGCTTCTCCTTTTACATTCTTAGTATACATGAGACTTAAGCTGGTGCTGTTTTAATGGTCAAGTTACATTTAGTGCTTCACTGAGAAAAGCAAGAATGGCTGGCTGACTTCCTTTAATTGTCACAGTGATTTAATACTCGTTACTGCAAACGGAGAGGTTTACTGCTTCTTATGTGTACTTAAAGTGTGTGATTATATTAATTGCTTTTGAACTGAATGGATTAGTTCCTTAACATCCTTTTTTTAATCTTACTTTCTATTCGTGTCTTTTCTTCAGGATACTACAGGTCGCTGTATATTCTGGTGAATCACAGGCTCCCTTCCAGTCTCGAGTACAGTGACGCTCCCTCTGTCCCCCTAGCAAGCACACTGTTGGAGCACATCCTCAAACCTCTGCACTTTACCTACTCCTCCTGCACAACAGGCGCAAGGTACAGCACAAGACTGAAGTTACTGTCACCTCAGGGCCTTTACAGAGAGCTTGTTGCTTGGCAATGTGTAAAATCTGTGTGCCAACTTTAATTTCAAAATTAGTTTTACATAAATTAATAGAAATATGACAAATTACAAAAATTTGGTTGCTAGTTTAAACTATTATTTGAGAAATGGTATCAGTAGGGATGATATATAGTCTCAGAGTAATACCTAAGCTATTCATTCATAGGTCACCCTTACTTAGTTCACCACCAAAAATAAATTGTACTGCCATTGGCACTTATGAAGAGGTAATTTCAGATACTGTTGCTGGGAAGTTTCACAGTGCCATACACAAGAATATGAAGAGTAATTGTTTGTGAACAAAATGCTTTTAAAGTTGTTTGAAAGACTTGTGTGGCCAGTGCTACCTTCAATCACCAAGGTAGCATTATATAGTGACAGTATTGTTTTAACATGCTATAGGACACTGAATTCCCAAAGTATTCAGCTACTTTCTTTGTTTCTGTCGCCTCAGTGTTTTACTTTCTATGGAGTGGAGTCTAAAAATGATCACACGAGTAGAATAAGCATTAAGTATAAAGTCTGCTTTAGTGACCATGAGCATCAGGTTTTTCGTTACTTCTTTGTGGAGAGCTGCACTGATGAACTTGTTGGGTAACTGTACTCCGGAGAAGGCCAAAAAGCAATTTTTCCCTCTTGACAATTAATAGTCTTTCAAGTAAGTGTGCATGTAACAGGATAATAAGGATGTCTGCAGACATCCCAAATTGCTTCTTTTTGAGAAAGTCTTTGTCCCTAGTGAATTCTTTAAAAATCATCCATTAAACTGATCAGACAAACTGCAGCATTTTTTGTCCCCTCTAGTCAGTGGTGTAGCAGTAATTGCTTCAGAGACCAATTTACAACGAGCCATAAAAGACCCCCAGACTCGCTCGCTCGCCAGAGTGCAGAATATCAGGCTGTTTGCCCTCAGTTTTAGACATTCTTAATAACAAACGACAGGGAACTTCTTTTCTTCTTTGAAGAAAAGCAAGGCGGGAGTGAGAGAAACTTGTGTACACACTGACTAACAGCTAATTATCTGACTTGGCCCACCAGATGTGTGTGACTGGGCCACACAAAGCTGCTCTGTTTGGAGACACAATATTAGAGCACCCACACAGCATAAAGAGCAGAATGATGTTAGAACACGCCATCCTGTTAACTAATGTCTGTATGAACATACAGTATTTTCTTTTTGTTTTTAATATCATGTTGCCTTTCTCATGCAGTGTGTTAACTTGTTTGATGTCTGTTTGTCTTACAGGCAGTTTGTATTTTCAGCCTTTACTGAGGAGTTTATCTCTGCACCGTTCACCGAGCAGATCTTTCACTTCTTTATCCCTGCACTGTCCGACTGCCGTCTCTCATTCCCATTCGAGGCCTTCTTGAGCTCCCTCCGGGACACCATCGGCTCCTCCTCAGCACCACAGAGCCAGGCACCATGGGTGTTTTACTTTGTCCTCTGCACAGGGGAGAACTGCTTAGGTGGGTGCCACAGTTTGGAGGTGTGCACACAGGCCAGTGTTTGTGCTGCGCACTCTCTGCATATATACTATATGGCTCGTTTGAGGCATAAACTCTTGACTGATTTATAGAGATGAAGATATGGTGGCGTGCACAGTAATGGTGTTGGCTGTGTGTTGGCAGGCTCACTATCAGAGGAGGGTCTCCTGCTGTACCTTCGGGCTCTGCAGACTCTGCTGCCTCTGCTGCCAGTGTCAGAGAGCAGCAGCAGGCCTGAAGTCGGCAGCGACTCGGAGGACGACGATGATACTGGCATCCATCCACCTCCCATGCAGGTATGATAAATACACATGGACATGTCTGCACACACAGAATTGGCATTGACAGATACCCTGAGATTAGATGTCAGAATCTTTATCTGGAGCCAGATCAGTGCACCTCTTCCTGTAATTTCTTCCTTGGTTTTGTCATGACTGCTGCGCTTGAGTAACTTTACATGCACAATCTATGGCAAAAAAAAACATTTGTCCGGTGCATGTCACGTTATGCTCATGCTATTTTTCTTCTGTAGGTATGATAGATGCCACTCTTATGCTGATGTTTATGCTGTATTAATGATGTGGGTAAACATATTAAATAAAGTGTACTACCTTTAAAGCACAGCTTAAACACCCCAAAGAATAGTGTGTGTTTATCTATGTCGGTATGATAAATAAAAACAGTTTATTGTGGTTTTCAGTCTTGTGTGCAGACAGTGGTAGCCAAACCTGGGCAGATATAGGCACAATACAGCTCAGTTCTGGGCTGAGGCCACATTTTGAAATAAATAAAATGAAAATATGTCAAGTACCACATTGACATTGAGCCTTTTCAACTTGTCTTGTTAAATATCTCTATTAGATAACTACATATAACTTACTGATGTTTACCTGGTCAAGTTTCCTGATGGCGTAGGGAAGCTGATCGTGCCCTCTAAATACTGAACACTTGTATTTCATATCATACTTCATCTTAATCCCCCCCATTTCTTGTCAATTCTATGTTTGGCTGTCACATTTTCAGTTAAAGAGTGGATTGATTAATTTTATTATTAAAATTTAACATCTTAGATACTAAATGTGTTGGGGCAGCATGGGGCAGCATGGCAGTGAGCTTCTATCTCTCACCCTTTGTGTGTTTCCATCTCCATCAGGATGACAGCAGAATCTCTGTGCAGCTGATCACAGAGGAGTGTGTCCACAAGCTGGACACTAAGCAGCAGACTAACGCCCTGCTGAACCTGGTGTGGAGGGACTCGGCCAGCGAGGAGGTTTTCACCATGATGGCATCCATCTGTCACACGCTCATGGTCCAGCATCGTCTCATGGTGCCAAAAGTCAGGTACAGACACACAGACCTCAGACTTCGTAAGAGCCTGAAAGGATTTAAAAACCACTATAGCTTTATTGTGAAACCGACTAGAAAATGATAGAATGTATATTAATCAATAACAGCAGAGGTTGCATGTATCTTTCCCTAATTTCAGTTATATACATTTAGTATTTTGAATACATCAACAATACCCAAGGTGCATATCACAGTAAAGCAGGTGTAAATTTAAAGCCTTTTCATTTTTATTTGATATCATAACATTTTATGCGTCTTGTTGAGATCAGCCTTGCATCCAGAGAGCCTGTTTACACACCTACCTGATTGAGAGGAAAACTGTGTCTTTATGTGTTTCCGCGCTGTAAGCAGTAATGTAAATAACGGTGAAGTGAGGCAGGCAGTTATCAGTGGTCCGCACCCACTGGCATTTACAACCGGCAAAGGAAGCGGGGATGTCAGGGAAGCTGTCAGTTCTGGATGAGGGCAATTACCCCTTCTCAGGTTGATTACATTAGGGGCAGGATGTCAGAGGTGGTGTGGTGGGGGGTGGGGGGTGCATTGACTGACGGGAGGTGATCCAGACTGAGCTTCATGCATGGTCAACCTGCTCAAGTTAATTATTACTGGAGACAGTTGATTTAAATGTGTGGGTGGGGATGGGGATGAATAAAGATTCATTTCACGTTTGCTACTATATCTTATCGTGTATCTGTTTTCTTATTAGACCTAGCTCACCCAGAATCACAAGTAAAAGGATAAATATCAATTGCCATCCTTGGTAATAAACAAAGAAATACTGAACACATGCAACCCCGTTCTGATCGTCAACTAGTAATTTTGCAGTATTGCTTACAAATTGTTGGACAGAATATCAGTGTGTCTCTCCTGTTCCCTTTAATTTTTTACGGCTTCCTCCTTCTCTTCGCTTTTACCATAAATCCTGCCCTTCGTCTTCCATCATTATTGGATATCTGTACAAAATAATTAGCTCACTGAGAAAGATTAATCACTGCAGGAGTGGACGGGATAGCTTTACAAGAGGCTAAGGGGAGCAAATTGCATCCCGGCCTTGATTTACTGCTCTTGCAGCACAAAAAAAGGAGAGGCTGGCCAGTCGTCCAGCCGGCCCGGCACACTGCCTTTTTAATAAATATGTAAAAGGTCTCATGAAATGATTTTTTTCAGAGGACACCTTTAAAAGCTTTTCAGTGATTTTGGACCAAAATGGATTTCTGATTGGTTTGCTAATTGTCCTCAGCTCAGGTTTGCTCTAGCGTGTATGTCGTAATTTCACTTTGATTGTTTGGTGTTGGATATTTGGTGTAATTTCACTTTGATAGTTTGGTTTCACCCAGTGTAGCACTGTGCTGCTAACGGGGCTGACCCTGATGAAAGTGAGCACAGATGAGCTTTGTTCCTTCATTTGCTTTTGAGCGGCTGCTGTGATTTTCGTGTTGTCATGAGACAATGATGTTGATCGTGTTTGTATAAAAGCCTGTAAAATAAATTCAGGTTAAGGTGGAAACCTGCTTGTTAGGTCTTTACGATATCAAATCTGACCTGAGCGTTATTTTTTTCTGCAGAACAGAGATTCTTCCATCACTGCAAAATGAAATGATCCTGCCGTTATTCATCAAACTGCTTTTCTCTCTCACACACACACACACATGCAACCCCTTTTGATGTCTTGACTTTGTTTATTAGTGGTTCATTCCATGATTGAAATGGGGGTTTGGGTTCTCTGTGGCCGTAAATCAGCATGTCAGCTGGCATTTAGTGCTTTGTTTCCCATTTCAATCAAACACTTGCATCACTTGTTATGAGCCCACTGCACTACTCTTCGCTTCTCTCCTGAGCCTTGTACTACTGACAGATGGCGTGTGCTCGGCACAAACCATTTTTCAAGGCGTACTGAGGGTTGTCTGACACTCTGCTCCTAATGCTCATTTCCATTTTGGGACTTCTGAATGGGTTTTGCAATATTGAACTGGCAAAATGGGAATTTGAGCATTGACATTGAGATGACAATATTCAGCAAATATCAAATTCCCTTATTCTCTCTCCCCTTCTTCTTTCTTTTCACCTCTTTGCCCTATTTTACTCCACTGACCTTTACTCCTCTCCTCTTCTGAGAATACATGATGCTGCCCTATTAAAGGAAAGCATCCTTATAGGTGTCAGCACTGTCACTCTTAAACAAGGGCCTATTATATGCAGGGGCACTTTATTTTGCTTTTTAGCTTACTTAACACATTATTGTCACCTGTACTTACCCACTGTGTGAAAAGCCATGCAATTTAGGAGCATACACAAACACACACACACACACATACACTTGAACAAAGAGCAGCTTCACACCTCGGTGCCACAGCCCGTAGAGTGCGGGATGGCTCTGGCGAGGTATGTGGGCCCTCCTCGGCGTTATCATGTAATTCACTGTGAGTGTGGAAGCTTGCTGGCGCTGCGGGGTCACAGCGAGGACCAGGCTTCCCCTCCTCCTCTGTCCTCCATTGTCTTGCTCCCCTGGCCATTAAGTTAAATGGGGCTCCAGCAGGAAGCCAGAGGGGCTGTTTATGACCCGAGCCGGGTACCCTCGCCAGCAACTAGTTTACTAATGGAAGGTGCCTCGCCTAAATAAAGCTTAATGGCTCATTTAATCTCTTTTCAGCCTTCACAAGGTATAAAAGGGGAGAGAAAGGCCAAGAAAATTCTATGAGGAAAATGTTAGTTAACAGTGTCATTTATTTTTTCCCCCGCTTTTACTTGTGTCCTCTGTTTAACAAGGCAGACAGATTGACGGAAAGTCATTTTACAGTTCTTCACGCTGATTGTGTCATCTGATTGAAATAGCTCTCCTCACCCATGTCGCCTTGTTGATGAGAGCCATATGCTTTATCAAAACAAATGTGTTAATTTAACATGTCTCTCTGCTTCTTTGTTCTCCGCAGACTTCTGTACAGTTTAGCCTTCAATGCACGTTTCCTGAGGCACCTCTGGCACCTGATAACCTCCATGACTACAAAAATGATCACCGGGTAAGGCGATTCAACGCTGATTATTGGCATCTTGTACATTGTACATGTTACATGTTTCAGGCTTGTTTACAGTTTATGTGCAGTGTGTTCCTAATACTTGGTCTCCTGCCCCCTCAGCTCCATGGTGCCGTTGCTACAGCTGATTTCACGAGGGTCTCCCATGTCGTTTGAGGACTCCAACCGCATCATTCCCCTCTTCTATCTCTTCAGCTCTCTCTTTAGCCACTCGCTCATCTCCGTGCATGACAGCGAGTTTTTCGGTCATGAAATGGAAGGTAGTAGACTTTTTAGTGGTATGTTCCCTAAAGTTGCTTTTTTTGGAAAATTAAAACACCGTATGTGAAAATGTTAAGGCGCTGCTGGACATTGTTATGTATGTCTAATTGGAGCTGATAATCGTGTGGACACACTCGTCCGTCATCTCCCGTCTCCCTCATTTTGTTGGTCTTAGCAAAATAATATATTATCTGTTGTTTTTTTTAGCAGTCTCACACTGCCTCGTCGCCATGTAAATGTGAAAATCAATATCTGTAAAAGACAGTGAATCCATTCTCCCTCTCAACAGGTCAGACGCAGTCCTCCATGATGCCCTTCACGCTGTCAGAGCTGGTGACTCTGTCTCGCTGTCTGAGGGACGCGTGCCTGGGCATCATCAAGCTGGCCTACCCAGAGACCAAAACAGAGCACCGCGAAGAGTACATGGCTGCCTTCCGCAGTGTAGGTGTAAAGACAAACACTGAGGTGCAGCAGCGCATTCAGGCTGAACAGAAACGCTGGGTACAGCTCTTCAAGGTATGTAAAGTTATCCATTAAACATTATATTTTATTTATTATTTAATTTGTCAAATAATGTGCTCAGCCTGCCATGCAGGTGTATTTCCTTTTCTTTAGTCCAATAAAGAAAGTAACAATAATTGTTACTGAACACATTTAACGTGGAATTGAATGCAGAAATTAGAATATGGTAAATCAAATGAATAATCTTATTTTCCATTGTGCTAAATTGTGGCAACCACATTTCCCACAAAGTGCTTCCCTGATTTCAAATGTGTTGGTGTGATGATGCGGTTTCATGTATCGATGTTAAAGTGTTCTTGCGATCTTTTTATTACCTCTCTCACTTTCCCACAGTCTTTAAATACAGCACGGGAAGTAAAGTGGGAGGGATCGAGAAGCCATACTGCTAATGTGTGTGCACACACTCACGCGCTTTGTCAACTCAAACAACGTGTGCAATAGATGATGTGAGAAGCAAAGTTGTTGCTTTTGAGTAGCCACAGTGGTGAGAGACAGAAAGAATAGGTTGTGTTGCATTAAAAGCCAACATTTACAAAAGAACAACAGGAAGATTTGACCATGTGTGTCTTATGCAGTCGATCACACAACAAACATGCTAAACAATTAGAACATGATGGAAAAAAGACTGCCTCCACATTTAGCGAGCTGTCATCACCTGTTATAAATTAAGCTTAAAACATTAAGCAGTGCTTAAATAAGAGTTTGCTTTTTTCAGTTTGATTATATATATCTCGCAGTGAACACACTGATGTATTTTTCACAGTCTCATATCTCGTGATAGTAATTCAAGATTTGTTACCTGCTTTTCCATTGATGCCTAACAGCGTGACACATTAAGGAAGAGTCTTGTGTGGCCTTTCTGTGCAGTGAAGCAAAGTGGCCTAATGCTTGTCCGTGTTTGTGGAAATCAAGCATGTGTGCATGAGCAGGCAAAGACAAGGTGGAGCGCTGCCATGGAGGTCATTCATTGGTTATTTACCCAGAACAAATGAGGCAGAAAACAGTGTTAACTTCATTCTCCTCACCTCTTTCTCATTCTGCATCTCCCTTTCATTTCTCCCCTTCCCTTCCCTCCATTCTCTATCAGGAAACCGGTAATTAAGCGACTTTGTTCTTGGCTGATAGTCTTTGACAGAAGAAACACTGAAGTTCTGTGAAAGGTGGCAAATACGCGAGGAGCACGTCAGGAATTTTCATAAAAGATCTGCTCAAAGGCCTCTTGTCAGCTAAAACGACCCATTAAAGAAGTGGGGAGCAGGGGAAATGCATTTTCCAAATTGAACGGTGGGATTTACAGTCGGTTTAACGCTGCTGACCCCTAACACGCTAATGTTTGGTTCGTGTCATCAGCCGTCCCTCCCCATCTTTTATCACCTCCATTGTCGAGCTATCTATTTAATTGAAAGAAGTTAATTGAATGAAAATGATCAACTAAGCTTGTATTAATATTGCTAATGGAACTTTCTTCTTGGCCATGTTTGGAGAACGATGTCACGCTGGAGTTTGGGAAAGGCCCATTAAGGCTTGCACTTAACCCGATGGGCTAATTAAGGAATGCTTATTCATTCCCAGAGTCAGGGGGTAGGCCTGCTCCAAACCCATCGCCACGCGCCTTTTACAGCATTTTGCACTTGCCATTATTGCGTACTCCGGTTGCCTCGCAGTGATTGGCCGAGATTGATTGTCACTCTATGAAAATGACGTGCTTTAGAAAAGAACATTTCGATTGATATAATCTAGCCCGGGTATTATATGGAAATGGACTGGCTGTAACTGTTATTGGCAGACATAACAGCTTCCTTAACGAATTTCATGCAATGACATGCATGAGGTTATACAGCAGCTGTCTGACGGCGACTCGCCCTAGCAACAGCAGAGGCGACTGTATCCAGACGAAGGAGGCTTAAAGTTTGTCCTGTAAAGATGCGACTGTAGGCCCAATAACTGAAAGCCTGAATGAGAACATTTTAGAAAATTAAGGTAGGTAGATGACACAAAAAAAACTATTTCTTTAGAGAATGCTTTTCCATTGATCATATCCCAGATTTGAATATTTGGTTTGCTTTTTGGAGCGTGGTTAAGTGACAAGAAGTTGAGAAAAAACACATACTCACAATGACTTCAGAGTGTCAGTGTGTAGCCTGCAGTACATTGCTGGTCACCTGCAGTGCCTCTGTGCATGTTCAAAGTCAGAACATTGCATCAATATGAAATATTATTATTGCCACAAGCTTTGTGCAGGGAGGGCGAGAGCAGCACTGCTGCTTGTGGTGCTGTGAACCAATGCTGTCTTGTCTTTTGCATTTTCTGTCTGATGGCTGATGTCAGCAGACCTCGCCAGTAATTAACAGGGCTGGACATTGAGGGATGGCACAGGTCGTTTTTCTTTTATACTCCCCATAAATGGCGCACTAATGGCTGAATTCTCAAATTGCTTTTTTCCCCCCTCTCTCTAAGCGAAGGCATCTCATCCTGTTAGACAGCCCATACACAGAAAAACCTCCATCAGTGTTGTGTTTACCACTTTTAAATGTGCATTTCCTTTATCTTGCAATGAAGAGGGTTGAGGGATTAGAGATGTTAATGTATGGGCGTTCCTGTTCGTGTGTTTGATCTACTACCCAGGTCATCACTAACTTGGTGAAGATGGTGAAAGCTCGCGACATTAGGCGACCCTTCTGTCCAGAAGGTCACTGGCTCTCTGAAGAGGTCAACATCCGAGCAGATAAGGTACTTTCATGGTCATCACTGCTGTTTAGATTTTGTATTTGTTTGTTATTTTATATTATATCATTTCAGATTTCATCCTTATTGTAAAATAAAGTGTCTGTGAATAAAACATTTGATATTCTTGAGCTGTATATTCAAAGCTTCAGTAAATGAGTGTTCTCAAAATTATGACTTTTTCTCTGAGAAGAAGCAGGAGGTCCTTTATGGACATCAAACATTCACACTGCATTTTTTATGTGCTTTTTGATCAGCTCTCCAATTTAATTAAGTACTAATAGAAATTTGCAAACTGTAAAGCACACACTAGAATAAACAATGTGGATCATTTGAATAAACCACAAGCAATATAAATTAGCAATAAATACTACAGCAGCAAACAGCAAAGCCAGTATCTTAAAGCAACAAGTGAGTGGAGAGGCTTAGAAAAGTTAAGGGGTTATTTAAAAGAAGCCTGTGAGTCTGTTTTTAGGATGTTGTTTTGATATTGGGGCTCTAAAAAGTGACATTTTCATTACTTGCCTCCGTTTCCTCTCCAGGTGACCCAGCTGTACGTCCCCTCTGCCAGACACGTGTGGAGAGCGAGAAGGATGGGCCGCATTGGGCCACTTCAGTCAACACTTGATGGTAGCCTAATATGTTAATTGTTTTCTTTTTGTTATGACAAAACCACTTTGATACAAAAGGTAATACATTAATAAATGATATTACTTCATGAGAATGTAGGTATTTGTATTACCCAATACTATTTGGAAAAAAAGTACACAAATTAACCTAAAACATTCTGACATTTAGACATTTAATCGGTTCTTTAAAAACGTGAGGGCAATTATTTACATGATAGAATAGAAATATTTGTGACCAGCTAGTCACAGTCAGCTTTGAGACTGTAATCCAAAATGCCATACTAGTATACTAGTGCAAAGCACAGATCTACTTTATTGGCATCGAATGGAAATTGAGAATCGTATACAGTAATGCTTGTGTCAGCTTGATACATAGCCCAGAAGGAAATCATCCTAATTGCTGTACAAAGTCACCTTCTCCCTGTTTGCTTTTCATATTCTATGGAGCAGTGCATTGCTATTATTTCCCATAAGAACAGACAGCGGCCGTCTCCTGAATTTCTAGCTGATGGTAGACGGAGGTGAGGAATTGGGGAACAACGCTGTCCTTCGGCATACGACTAGAAAATGATTCTCCATAAACAAGCGATTGGGTGCTGGTTTAAAAAAAGCCTAATAAGTTAGAGATTTCTTTCACAGCACTCCACAAAAGCAGTGGAAAAAAAGAACCCTCAGAAAAGTCTTTAACCTAAAGAAGATATATCACAACATTTTCTCTCCGCTGGCTCAGTCACGCTCAGGAAAATACTCTGATGCTTGCAGCGCTTCATCTGGCTCACTTCGAACCATCCCAACTACGGTGTGAAAACAAGCTGATAACAATGTGTGTATGATCTGCCTAATCCCACTCAGAGGCTGTATGGGATAAATTCAATTAGTGTGAAAGTACCTGATGAACTCGGCCACATCTGGTCCATGTGTTTGTCTGGCCTTTTCTCATTTCCTTAAATGGACAGGCCGCTGGCTGATGAATGAGCAGCGTATTGACCACTCAGAGGCCATATTTCTCTTCAAAGATGGAAACCTGATGGGAAAATGCAGATCAGATTGACTAATTGAGCAGAATAATTGAGCTGCAGCGAGGAGGTTGAAGAGCGGTTTAGCTATTGTGGCGATTTTTTTTTTTTTGGTCTAAACCCCGAGTTTAATACAAAACAAACATCAGCTTAATGGATAAAGCCCAGCAGGTGGATGAGCAGCTCACAGTTGGGTTAATTAAAAGGGCATAATTAAAAGGATGTAGGAGGGAAATGTCTTTAATGGCTGCCCTGTAAACAGTGGACTAGGTCTTACTTACAGAGCTTAGCAGCGAGGAAGGTAATGATACTATTAGATCATTTTACACACAGAGGACACCTAATGTTGGGAAACAGTCCTCCAGCTAAAGTTTCACTGAACAAGATAAGACATGTAATCCCTGCCAGGTTCAGTCCTGTCCACCTGTAGATGATCCTGATCTTTAAACCCCAGTGGAGGAGAAGACTAAAGACATTTTTTGTGTTCTTTTTTTCATACTTTGTCCTATAATAAATCCTCAGATAATTGTTAACATAAAATACCATTTATACTGAAGTTATGTCTGGCAGAAAAAAATGTTATTTTGTAGTAAAGCAAGGAGGTAAAGGAGACTGACACGTTGAATTTTGTGTTTGTTCAGTTGGTTTAGAGCCTCCACAGCTGTCGGTGTCTGAGGAGAGACACCTGGCCATCCTCACCGAGCTCCCTTTCGTGGTTCCCTTCGAGGAAAGAGTGAAGGTAATGCCACTGTCCCACACACAACCACAAAAAATGATGCTGTATCTGTACGAAATATATTGTTGCCATCAGAATTATGATGCCATCAATTATTAGTGTGTTACTTATATTCTGTATATCTGCATTAAAATGTATTGCTGTCATACATTTAATGTCCTATTCTGGAAGTAAAACAGCACCATTGTAGATTATAATGCTGCATAAACTTTATTATGTTTTAATTTTGAAGTACTGTGAAGTATCGTTATTTGCACTATGTATGGATTGGGGGAGACTGATGTTAAGTCAGATGTGTCATATAACCATTGTATTTTAGTTTATAGCTTATAAACAATCTGAATTATGCCCCAGATATCTCCTTTGACTGAACTTATCATTGCTTAATAGCATCTTTTAAATTTATTTGATTCTGAACTCTCTTCTGTTGCCTTTTAATTCCCTTGACTTACCTTTTTTTGCTCTGAACTTCCAATAAAGACATAATTTGCCAAACAAAAGATGATCAAGAAGGATAAATAATAATTAATAATATAGTATAATAATAAATGGTATCATCTATATTGAGAACTAAACATTTTTACAATCTAAGGATTTGTCACTGACCGTGTCATCGTGCTTACTCCTGTCCTGTAGATCTTCCAGAGGTTAATCTATGCTGACAAACGGGAGGTGCAGGGGGACGGGCCGTTCCCCGATGGCATCAATGTCACCATCAGACGCAACTACATCTACGAAGACGCCTACGATAAACTCTCCCCAGAAAACGGTACGGCTCTCATCAGTGCAGTTTAAAGGAAATAACATACATACAAACAAAAAGTAAGTGTGTTAAACCTACACACATCCTGTTATCTGGCTCCTACATTTATCTTCAAGGTGACAAGAAGAGGAAGCGCACCGTAGTAAACGTTGACAGTCTTACTGAAACTCTTGTTATGCTCTATAAAATCTTAATATTGAGGATCAAGCTTCTGGTTAAAAATAAAGATGAAGGTTAGCGCTTTCCTCGTGCAGAGTATTGGATTTTGGTAAAGCATAATTGTGGTTCCGATTATTATAATGGATCACATAAAAGCTGAATCAATTATTTTAAGTCACCTCTTTTGTGTTTGAATTTGAAAGGGCACTTTGGTGGGGGCAATCTGATTAAAAAGAGTAGTAGGCGACCTGGGCTGAAGACATGATCTATATCATTTATGTGTCTATAAGTTATAGCTGCCGTGATTTATGACTGTACATTAATTATTCTGAAAGATGACCTCTTATAGAATTTGATTTGAATATTCTGCAGGTCAAGAAAGTGCTTTCTCGCAAAATGTGTTTGTTGAGAAAAAC
>JAVQJZ010199308.1:0-10714 GCA_036025355.1 Leiopotherapon unicolor | reverse complement strand
TCCCTTAAAAAATAGACAACTCAAATGATAAGACATTAAATGAAAAATACAGCACCTATAAATAAGCAGAATAAAAACCAAACTATAAATGCAAAATAGCAATAAAACCAAGCTACAGTAAATCATAGTATTACACTACTTTGTGAGAAGATTAATGTAATGGTAACGCATCAAACAGCTTAAAGAAGGGTGTCAGTTGTGCACTAGTAGTGTGTGCAAGTAGATACGAAATATGACCCCACTCATTGGAAACACTGAACACTCCTCAGTCGCACACACTTGTGCACACGCATGTATTGACAGGCATGTGTGTACATGCACCCACGCACGCGCACGCACGCACACACACACACACACACACACACACAAAGGGGAGGCAGTAGGCTGACAGGCACTGAGGGCTTGTGTGGGACAGGGAGGAGGTGATATGCCTTATAATTTGTAGTGTATACAGTAGAATTCAATGCAAAAGACTTACATCCCTGGATACAGGATAGACTGGAGGAGAGTGGTAACTACTCATACCAGGGTAGGGGTGAATTCACTTTGATCAACAGAAAGTACAGCTCAATCAAGTACTGTACATTGCATTTTATTCGCTAAAACTCATTTTTTAAGTCAATTTCATTATTGATAATTCTTAAATTTAACTCTGAGTGAATTGACCTCGACCCTGACTTACATGCAGGCAAATACAAATGCACACAAGACGCACAAACACGCGCACGCACAGCAAACATACACACACACTCTTCCTGATTTGGCCTATAAAAAGATGTGTGTTTGTGAGAAGAGAAAATTTGTCGGTGGTGCAGACACACAGTCACGCACACACTTGCTCTTACACACACACACACACACACGCTCAACACACACACTCACCCAGCAGGTCCAGTGCTGGGTAGAGCTGTGACGTGCACAACCTAAAACAAGAGACACGTAAAAGTATCACCATGTCAGACAGCTACAGTACTACGTGAATTCAACGTATCGTATTTCAACAACGCAACATTATTCCATTCTAATTTGTTTTTTTTTTTAAAAACAGTAACTTGTTATTCTCTTATTTTCTGTTCTTATTCTGTACTAATTAAAAATGCTTCCTAAAATTCCCTATTTTGTACTCTTTAGAGTCAATAGACTGTGCAATCTCTTATTGGCAACCAAATTGCAATATCAAAAAAAGAGATCATCCTTCATCCTTAAAAGAAGGGTTTAAGGAGGCAAAACGAGGGTTCCTTCCTTTCTTCCTTCCTCTTCAGATGAGTGCGTGTGTTTGTGAGGAATTAAGAGATCCTTCTGGCCATCACATGGCTGTCAGCAGGATAGGATATGGGACACAACAGGTCAAAGTTCATCTTTCTTACATCAGTAACCATGGCAGCTCAGCCGGCAGGCCTTCCACTACCCTCTTAAGAGTGTAGGAGTGAGATAAAAAAGAAAACATGCTGCCTTTGAGAAGAGAACATACACACACACAAACACACACACCATTTTTGGGTGTGTATATATACACACACACACACACATACATTGGTGCACACTGACACAACCCCTTACATACAAACACACACACACACACACACACACACACACGCAGTGAGTGAAAAAGGCAAAGGGTTTGTAACAGTCACTCTACAGTGTGAAAAATGAGGCGTCTCACTGAGTGAGGGGAGGTTTGTGGACACTTGGGAGGTGAGAAGAAGAGCGGAAAAAATCTCCTTTAAGAAAGTGAGAGTTCTTGTAAGAGAGTTCCTGTCTCTATCTATCATCTATCAGTGTCTATCACTGTGACAGCTGCTGTGTCAGGCCTTGCCTGTTTTACTGAGTCCAGGTTTCAACCCCAGCTGTGGGTCAGACCCCAGCTCAGGACTAACCAGTCTGGTGCACCAGTGGCTGGTGATAGGGGGAGGTACAGCAGGGCCGGAGGCCAGCAGGACGGCTAAGTGCTTTTCTCAGTACAAAAACAAAACTCAGTTTAAAAAAAAAAGGAGAGACATGTAAGTTCTCTTATTTTGTTCTTCTAGGTATTCAGTATATCTTCTTTTTAAGGGTTTTGCCAACCACTCTTTGTTTCTTTCCTCTTTTCGGAAAGCTTTTATGTAATAAAAATGGCTGCTGAGCTTGACTTTGGCTGTGTCCACTCTCCAACTGGAACAGAGCAGGAGGGGTCCAAGGTTAGAGGTCGTGAGGTTATGAGACAAGAGGGATGAAGGATGATCAGAGGGAGCTAGAACTCCCACTCTGAGGGATCCTCTTTGCTGGCAGCCTTCTCCAGCCTGTGAATGATGTTATTGAGATTGGCTGCTTTCTTCTTGCGCAGATTGTTGTCCCTGGGGTTTCTGGCATGGCCAGAGGCTGGGATGTTAGTACTAGAGGCAGAGCTACTGGAGGAAGCCTCTGTGAGGCTGAAGAGCCCCAGTCCACTCTGTCCACAGCTGGAGCCCGGCCCGGCTAAGCCTGAGGTGGTGCAGTCTAGCTGGGCAGGGGAGTTATTAGAGCCCCCTGCCTCAGACTCAGCCTCCATGTCGTGGTCTTTGCATGCGCCTCTGTGATCCTCCAGGCCGATGCCCAGTCCCTGGCGTGTCTCCACTGTGCCCTCAGATTCTGTCCCATCACAGCTGTCCCCCTCTCCTGATTTGGACCCGCGGAGGGAAGGAGAGCCGCCCTCGCTGCCCGGCCCAACTCCTCCAGCTGCCTGGATCTCCTCTATGAAGAGCTCTCGCCGGATACGTGACCTGATAAAGACACACACGTTCAGTCACGCTACTCAAATCCTCAAATCACTTTGTCAAATGTATAGTCTATAACATAAGTGCAGTTTCTATATGGAAAACCAGATTTACTTAAATGATCACAGATGCCCTCTGAAGAGCAGCATGTGATGCAAACACCAGCGAGGAACACGTGTCTTATCCAGTTGCTGACCTGTAATTGTGGAACCAGTTGATGACAGTACTGGTCTTCAGGTTGAGCTGGGAAGCCAACTCCTCAATGGTTTTGGGAGAAGGATAGGGCTTTTGCTGGTAGGCCTTTTTGAGGGCCTCCTTCTCCTCAGGGCCCAACACCACTCTGGGCTTCTTCAGGTGCTGCTGTCCCGGGCTCTGGGAGCCCTGGATGTAATCAGGCCCCACTATGCTCGAGTCCACTGAATGACCGTCACTCAAGGAGCTCAGCCGCCTCTTCATGTAAGCTGATAAGGGACACAAAACAAGAAGCAGGTGTCGGTAGATCAGGAAAAAAAACATTTATGAAATGAAGTTTGTAGGGAATATGGATGATAAAATCATATCAGCAGCTGAATGATGATTGCATTTTGAATCTTAAATTTATGTGATCTCTTTAGACTATGTGTTATAGCTAATAGCTACCTAACTTTTATTTACATGTAATCTTCATGTAAGTAGTAAAAGTTGTAAATGTTTTTAGTAACAGCAGTAATTCATTTCATCCAAATCTCATTTCAAGATTTGGGTCAAATGTTCTTGTTTATCAGAAATTGTTCTCATCTGATGTTCAGTGACAAATGCACGGCAAATTCCTGTTACCCATTGTGCACTGGACATTGGTTCTAAAATTAAAAAATACTCCAGACATTCTCTCCAAACGCCACTAGGTGGTGCTATTGTCTTTCTCAGGAATTCTAACAATAAAAGCATCTCTTCCATTTTATAGCAAACAAGCAGCACCATTCACTCCGGGCACCAGCAGCAGAAAATGAACAGCTCATGGCAGCTTTGCATGAGGTTGACATTTTCTCAACCCCAATACACGCTGCCAGATATATTAGTGTTGCAGGGGAAAACCCCTCAGAGCAAGGTTAGACCACTCTGAAAGTTGTGCGCTCCCTCGCAGGCTTGTACCACAAGGGTGAGAGGTCAAATATGGTTACTCTAGACTAGGTCCTTTCCTCTGGGCTCTGCTCTTGGCCAGGACAACTCCCCATTGCTATTTGGATGCATTACTTTGGGGTCAATAATCTAAAACAAAGTTGAATGGAGAGTAACCCCACCCGCCCAGCCCCCTGAACATGCTGGTGTAAGGTCAGTTTTGTTTTTTGCCCTTGTGTGTGGTTTTGCGTTATCAAGAGGGTAAACTGATCTTGGATGCTTGTGCCCACTGGCAGGTTCATACATGCGAATCCATCGCTACAGAACAGAAGTGGGCAGTCGGGGGTCACTCCGAGGCAGCTGTGAGGAGGGTGAGGGCTCTCGGCTTTGCTCATTCTTAAACCCATCGTGCAAACAGAAGGGAATAAATAATGATGGGGCAATAGAGCAGGCTATGGGCTAACAAATGATAAAAATACGAGCTTATAGACACTGGTGATTATTGTGATGATGACGATGATGAAGAGGAGTGCTGATGACTGTGAGTAAGCAGGCCCCCGGCAGTCCCCTAGCTGTCACATCTAATACAGTATGTGATGTCTGCAGTTCTGATTGGTACTGACATCACACCAAGATGACTGTGATCTGCACAACATGCTCTGCTGTCCTGCACAAAGGATATTGTGTGTGCAGATGTGCATGTGTAATTCAAAGGCTGCTGAATGTATTTATAAAATAAATGCATGCTTAAGCAGATAACATGAAGGTTTTCTGTCATTCTTTTTGTTTGTCATCTCAGCAGGCATCCTGCTCTGTATGAAGCGTGCATTTATTTTTCGTCAAAGAGCTACACACCTTTCTTCTCCAAGCGTTTCATGTCCATAAGTTTCTCCACACTGTGTGGGTCCTGGAGCCAGAGCTGCATGCGGACGAAGGGCTCTCTGCCCTTCAGGCTGAGCTTGTGCCAGGGTTTGGGCCTGGCCAGCAGGTCTGAGACAGAACCCTGAGTCAAACCCAGGATAGTCTCCCCAAACAGACGCTGGCCTGGTTTGGCAAAGAGAGGGGGAATGAAACGGTCATTTCAGGTAACAGATTCAAAAGCTGAATAATTCATCGATAGGGAGGGGAGAGAGAGGAGAGAGAGAGAGAGACTAAACTGCACAGACAGCTCCCCCTGTGTTTCTTACCAAGATTATTATCAGTCAGCACCTCCTTAACCTTCTTGGTGATGGCGTAAGTGTCGAGCTCAGGAGACATTGCGACCATTTCCTGGATGCTGAGACCCGAATGCCCAGGCAGAGGCAGCGGGGTGCTGGGCTGAGACTCCCCACCTGAGGGATCCTCAGACAAAGGTTTGAGACTGGAGGACTGTGAAGCGAGAGGATCCCCTGCAAGACCGTTGACAGACTCTTCAGCTGAACTGAGAGGTGATTCTGGAGCAGGGCTGCAGCTTGCTGATGTCTTGGGAGTACCCTCTGCTTGAGGAGAACAGACAGAGCGAGAAAGATCGTGCAGGTTAGAAGACATGTTACTATGTAAGAAAACAGAGTTTCATCTCCCCTCCCTGCTGGGTTTAGGAGGGAGTTCAGTCAAACTAGATCAATTAATTTAATTCCAGTTAAACAAACAGCAAAAGGTGCTTAAGTTTTCAGTTTGAAGCTTTTTTGGCTTCCTCCTCCTATTCCTTCATCTCCCTGTCTGTGTCTGTGTAGTACTGCTGTGCAGCTCAGCAGGCTGGAAGAGAGCAGTCATGAGGAGCTGTCAGTGTACATTAGCTGCTGTTTACACCCCCAGAGAGAAAGAGAGACACGCACATGCACGCACGCACACTCACAGACACAGAACTGCCATCTGGCGCTGCAACACTAACTTGTCTATGACATGACAAACCAGCAGCTTGCTGGCTGACACTGCCACAGCACTGAGGATGAGGAGGGGGTGGTGGTGGGAGGAGGGGTGAAAGGGAGGGGAGGAGGAGGAATGGGGGATGGTGGGGTGAGTGACAGGCTGACAGTAACAACTAGCCACTAGCTCTAATCAGGCTCTTGCCCAAGGAGCCTGGCTGTGTGAATCCATATAGTCTATGTGCGGGTGTGTGTTGGTGCATGTCATTTGTTTACCTTGGTTCTGAGCTTGCTGGGTGTGTGTGTTTTGCCCCTGGTCTCCATTGAGCCACGGCTGCATCCGGAGGTATGGCTCTCTGCTCCTCTGGTTCAACTTGTTCCACGGTTTGTGTCGAGACAGACTGTCACTCAATATTCCCTGAAACACACGACCAGAGAATGGCTCAGACTTGAAACCACTGTGGGGTAGAACAGAAAACCAGAGCACGGGCAGAAGAAGCACACACACGTAGACACACAAAAGCTCCCCCTCACCTCTTTGGAGTCCTCCTGGTTATGGTTCTCCTCTATGGCCCTGCGGGTGTCTGTGTGCATGTTGTTCCACCACTGCTCCCTCCAGTAACCGACTCCTCCAGAACCTCCAGAGCGGGCCGACCCCTCCAAGCTCCGCCCGAGCCGGAGACCTCCGTCACCAGACAAGTCAATCCCTGAAGAAGCCCTGTTCTCTCTCTTCACACTGGAGCTGAAGTCCAAGATGGGAGACGGGGATGAGGGGGAAGACAAGAGGGAGCTGGGAGGCTTCTTGAGGGAGAGTGCCAGGGGGTTGTAAGGGGGGAGCGGAGCAGTGAGTGTGGAGCTCAGGAGTTCCCTCTGAGATAGTGATGCGGTGGAGGAGGAAGAAGAGGCTTTGAGAATGGGCTCCAGTGCAGCCTGCTGGGCCTCCATCTCTCGGCGAGCTTGCTCTAGGATGGAGCGGATAGCCTCGTCTGATCCGCTGCCCCCTCCACCTCCTATGCCACCTCCGCCCCCTCCTTTCAGTCCTGCATACGAGGGTTGAGCATGGGACAGGTCTGTTGAGGGAGTAGAAAAGGGGCCGTCATGTTAAACGTCAACCAGAGCTCACAGCCACAAAATATAATCTGCATTTCCTTGAGTCTCCTGCAGATGAGGGGGAAAAAAACTACGACTCACCTGCTTTCTGCACCTGCAGCTCTCTTTTGGCCTGTTCCAGAATGGACTTAATAGCCTCATCTGAACCCGCCTCAGGGGTGCGGACGCGGGCAGTAATGTTTCCTGGAGGGAGAGGAAGAGGGAATGGGAGGAGATGAAATATCTCGTCAGATTAAAAAGCAGAGAACCAACTACAGAGCAGGTTTAAGAGGACGATAGCCTATAAGGACATCAAATAATTACACCATAGCACAGCACAAAGAACAACATTCCCACCACTGAGCTACAAGGCGACTACACTGGAGGGATTGTCATAATTTCTCTGGTCCCTTTGGAGCTCAAACATGCACACGTGCCACAGGGTTCGTACAGTAAAAGCTCCCCACAGAATAACAACTACCAATAAAATCCCTAAATACACATGCTGGCTTTTCCTTTGACGCAAGTCACTGGAACTGTGCGGTTACCTTCAAGGCACATGTATATCTGTATGCCTTCCAGCAAATTAATAAACGCGCACGCACACACACACACACGCACCACAGATACAGTTCACCCCAACACAAACATGCCACACAGACAGAACGTGCTACAATCTCTGTGTGTGAAGGGGACAGACCTGTGTGTGAAGCTGTATTGGAGAGGGCTCTCCGCTTCGGAACATCCTGAAACACTCGGCTAAGCTGGGGCTGGCCTGAGCCCTCTGTTAAAAACAATATACCACACACTATGTTACACCACTTGTGTGTTTTTGTCTTTTATAGCTAGACTATATGGTGCCCTATAATTCTCTGCAAATATAAGGAATGTGTGGATACTTCCATCTAATGCACATTATAGTACCATAAACGCATTGATCTTCACCATCTGTGGCCCCAGTAGAAATGAAACCTCTACCTCTAACAGGAATATTAAACCACTACAAAGACAGTAGTGGAGGATTAATCATTTAATAGTACGTACTAAACAGGGGCATAATTAATTCAGCCTTATTTTTGACACTGTTTCTAGAACTAGTGTGGTAGACTTTGCTATATTTTCTTGTACCATTGAGACCACATTCAATCAGAAATGTCCTGATGCGTTAACAAAAGCAGGCCCAGGCTAATCGAATCTACCCGTAGTTAACAGTACCCCTGCCTTCCTCCTAGTTCCCACCGATCAATACTATTGATGTGTGAAAGGTTTCTGTATTGACCACAATAGCTAGGAGAGGCTCTTGGGATCAGTGCGTGACTAGGAACTCACTCAAAACACACAGGTGTGGCACAGGATGGGAGTTAGGAAAGAGAAAGAAAAATAAAAAGCTAGTCCATATTGACAAGCTAATCAATGGCTGTGCTGGGCTGTGTACACACACACACACATGCAGGACACACACACAGACTCTCACGCACGCACAGAAGCATTAAAGATACACAGACTCACCTCTCTGCCGTCCCTGGATGCTCCGCAGTGCAAGGATGTTCTGCTCATCGGCGAGGAACTGCCTCATCTTGTGGAAGGGCTCCTTCCCTCGGATGGTGAGCTTGTTCCACGGCTTTGGTCGGGCCAGGATCTCGCTGACTGAACCCTGGGACAGTCCCAGCACATAGTGGCCAAACACACGCTGGCCAATGTTGTGCTTGATCAGCTGCTCTTTCACCTGCCGGGCAATCTCTGCCGTGTCCATGTCCTCCCCATCCAAAATACTTCCTGTGGTGGCGTCAGAGTGGCTGGGTGACGGGGATGGGGCGCTGCCAGCGGTGCTGCTCCCGTTAACGGGAGCAATGTCTGGGCTGGCTGGTGGGGGCTGGGGGCTGCTGGCTGCCAGAGGGATAGCAGCAGACGCAGAGCCAGGGGTGGAGGTAGGGATGGAGCTGAGGGTTGGGGTGAAGGGGGTGAACAGTAGAGCCCCACTGGGGATCCCAGATGACTCCTGCAAGGCTTTGGAGTAGAAGGTCTGGAGCAGCTGCCGCTGGATCAGGGAGTTCAGAGCCATCTTACCACCCACCAGTGGGAACACGGGGGAGTAGAAGTCCTGTCCAATGCCCGTAGGAGTGAAAGGGTGTGTTTCGCCGCTGCTGGTGGTGGTGGCAGTGTTGAGGGGGTCCGTATGAGTGCGAGACAGGGGGAGCTGGGAGGAGGAAGGAAGAGAGGGAGGGGGAGGAGGGGGCGAGGAAGAGAGGTCGCTGGGCAGGGTCTCCTCCTTCAGCGTGGACTCTTCTGTCCCTTTTCGCCCGGCTGACCCTACAAGAAAGGTCAAACACACCATGCATTATGGGGGAGTCAACAAAAAAGGGGTTCCAAAAAACAGAGAGGAAAAAAATTAACAAAAGTTGAGTTATCTTAATCAAGTCTTTTCCAAATTAGTGAACTTTGTTTTCCTTTTTTGCCAACCCCCCCAGACAAAGTGCCCATGCATTTGTGATTTCAACCTTTCTTGTAAGCCACAGCCTGGAAGAAAAAAAAGGACAAACAAAACAATTGACACTGTGCCACTTAGGCAGATTAGCTTGGCCCCAGGCTCGGTCTCTCTCTCTCCCCCTCTCTCTCTCTCTCGCAGGCACAGTGGAAGCAACCGGACAGGGTAAAATGATGTCCTTAGATAGCCAATACACCATGCAAGTCCTCTTCCATGCTGCTGCAGTGTGTTCCTAGACACTGAATTATTCCATTGTAGAGGGAATATCATAGTCTTTAGTTCATAAAAAATACATCCAGGGAAAAAAATTGGAGCAATAAAACTCTTGAAAAAACAATTTTTATAGCTGAACAGAAAACAGATGCATGTCACCAACAACAGAGACCTTAGAGCTCCACTGACTGAGTAAAGGCCTTATTTCACTTCTCGAAGAGTTAAACTGATTAAATTTCTTACATTCACCAAAACAAATAGAGAAATAAACTATATTTTCTCAGTCTCGTAACTACTAGAATCCATCCTGATGATAAGCGCTGGGAGAAATATCATTCTAATGCATAACCATTGAGACTTAACATGATTGAGTAAGACAGTAAGCTCCCCTTACTGTGAATGTTAATCAATTCAAAGCTATTCAACTATTCAAGCCTAAAGCCATGACATTTCAAACCCATAAACACTGTTACAGAGGGCAAGACTCCCGATGTAGGGGCAATAGTATGGTGTCCTCATTTCTGTGTACCGCAACTTTTTTTTGCTGCTCAGGTTGACCTCCTGCTGCGGTATTCGAAGGCACCAGATATGCATCTTCCTCCATGAAGTGCGAGTTCAGAGACAACATTTTTGTAGCATGATAAAGTCTTGAATTCATTTTGTACATTGAAGACCAAACAATGCGTTTTATTCCAAAAGAAATTCAAAAATGGTTAAGTATTCTCAGAGAAAGAATCTAAAAGCATACATACAGTATGTATGCACCACCACTGCGATCTCTTCACAGCCTTACCTGGACCCGAGCCCTCACCTAAGCTCCCGTGAATTCTGGACTCCACTTCTGTGGGGCATTTGCTCGTCTGAGTGAAGGCTTTGCGAAGACCAGTGTCACACCAGTGTTTGACCAGTGTTTGACCCAGACCCTCACTTTTACCTTACATTTGGGTAGACTTACCGCTGAGCTCGGTGTTGGCGATGCGCAGAGCGGCGCTCTCAGATTGTAGACTACGGTTCCTCTCCAGCAACAGCACCTCCAGAGGTTTGGACGAGTCCTGATGGAGAAGACAGGTGGAACAGAAATTAAAATGAGACTTTTCAAATTAACTTCGCTCTGACCTCAGGCTTGAAATGCTCATTTTTACTGACCTAGTTGTACAATTGTGTTTTATCAATAACTTAATTACCACTACTACAACACTGTGTATCAGGTCAGCTGTTAAAAGTCACGTATGTCTGTAGATTGTCACTTTTAC
>JAVQJZ010199268.1:0-10600 GCA_036025355.1 Leiopotherapon unicolor | reverse complement strand
AGACCCTCATTTCAACATCTAGTTTCACTAGTAGCCATAAAAACACAATACTGTACATGCCTAATTCTTTTGGCGAATAAAATTCCTGTTAAAATCATTGTGCCTTTCAGATTTCAATTAAAATTCAAGGTGCATGTTTGCATTTCAGTTGTAAACTATGAAATATGGCTATCAATTAAAAAAAAAAAGAAATAAAGCAGAACAAATAAAAAAGGAAAGAAAGATCTTGGTCTACTGACGTACCAGCACTGGATGTTGCTTCATGCCACGCTCTTGACCTTCTGTGCGTGCAGTGATGATAATAATTAGAACAAATTTGAGTGCTATAATTTAGTCAGAAACAGAGGTGTAATGTGAACGTTTCCCACAGAGGAAGAGACCCCCCCCTCCCCTGGCACCACGATATCCTCTTTTCTCAGCTGGACGTTGAATTTGATGACAAATTCTTCTTGACATTGATATGTGGGAAGATGGCACCGATCATGTGTTGCACCCATGATGTTTACACTTGTGATGAGACCATCGTCGTGGACCGGCTTAAGAGATGGCAGACCCTCCTCGTCCCATTGCTTGACATTCTGAAGGTTATGTACATAAAGGCTGAACTCTTTTGGCTTGGACGGTGCCAGCACACATTCATTTGATCTGCAAGACACGATGGATTTCACTTTTAAAAAAAAAACAAAAAACACTAAAACCCTTAGTTTTTCGAATGAAAGACACAGAAAGGAAATGTACAAGTTGTCCTTTATGTGCACGCAAAATCAAGCAACTCTCAAACCACAGCTAAAATGATTCACTTTGTAATGAATAGAGAGAATGTGAGGATTAAAATAGGAACTCACTGTTCTTGAGAGGAACTACATTTGAGTCAAGTACTTGTGACTACTCAGATGATCTGCAGATATTATTGGAATCTGGGGGGTAGAAAACAGACAGAAATCAAATGAAGTATCCCAAACCGAAAACACTCCAGAGCGGACGTTGGCCAACAACACAAACGCACATTTTAACCACATCCTCTCACATTAAGATGAGTCCATTACTGGAAAAGGATAAAGACAACAAGACAGAAAAAGCAATTTGGCTACATTTGTGGCACAGTTCGTTCAGACGTGACGTGTCATTAACAACAACAGACACTTCTGCTCAGCAGGGAGGGGAAGAGGAGGGCTGACGGGGAAGGGAGAGATGAGGGGGGGGGGGGCGAAGGGAAACTGTCAGTGAGGTGGCTCCCCCATGCAAATCTAAGTCCTCCATGTTGTTGACCTGCACTCCGACAAAATGCAGAAAATCTGGTCCTGGATCAAGGCTGGTAACATGATGATTTCACTCATGTTATGAAATTGAGCAATATAGCTAAGTCTTCACAAAATGCCTCGAACAGAACTGAAAACAAATTTTTCCAAATCTTCTTACAGACTGTTTTTTTTTTGTTTTTTTTTACTTTTCTGGCTTTAATAATGAAAACACGAGAAACATGGTAAAGCTTTGCTTTACGTGCTTGAAGCAGCAGCGAAAAAAAAAAGGAAAAAAAAGAGCAAAGCACCAAAGGGCACAGATAGCGACGGTTGCACAAGCTGTGCGAATGGCTCTAAAAAATGTGGGAAAAAAACTACCTCATACATACCAATTGCATGTATTCGTTGGTAGTCAACTTTGATAAGGAAGAGTCCTCAAAATGGGAAAGGACAAAAATTGAGGTTACAAACATTAAATGCAGTACAATGTGTTTTTCCAGTAAGACAGTGAGATAATCTAAGAAATGTATAAATATTGTGGTTATACTTCAAAAGACGTAAATGTCTTTAAACCTTTCACAGTATGATATGTGCACACATGTTGGACTCTAGTGTAGGCCAACAAGAGGGAGTACCGCCTTTACCCAACCCACCCCTCGCTGGAAGACACAAGCATCCCCAGATCGTCCAGGTGCATTGAAAGACAGAGGTGAGAGAGAGAGAGAGAGAGAGAGAGAGAGAGAGACAGAGAGAGAGAGAGAGAGAGAAATAGAGAGAGAGAGAGAGAGACTGAGGCAGTAGAGGTGCAAACCTGATTGGTGGAGGCAGTTGCGAAGGGAACGCTTGTGGCAGATGTGGTGGCTGCAGACACAGTGGCTGGGGTACCACCGTGCATCATGGGAACTTTTTGGAGGGAAAATCATGTAAGCAAAAATACACAGAGGAGCAGTGTAGCCAAACACACACGCACACGCACACACACACACACACCAGGCAAATAAGGGAAGGAAAAGGAGAGAGAGGGAGTCAGAGAGGGCTTCGATATAACTGGTTCCCTTTCTTCTCTCTGACGACACTGATAAGAGGTCTTGTGATATGAGGATTTGATACAACACAGTGTTGTAACAGCAGCAACTTACTTCCACATTTGTGTGTTACTGCCAATAAAAAACAATCAGCACTGTACTGTGCTGGTAAACACAGGATTAACTTTAAAAAGCTCTACGAAAGATAACACAAATAGAAGTGCTGTCTCATGTTTCTTATGGCAGAGGAGATAAGGGGTGAGGTTATCATTGAACTCCCTCTGTTTTTTTTGTGTGTTTTAAAAAAGGGTTTCAATAGGTGTCATGTTAGACCAGCCAAAAGCCAAGGTTAGAACGAGCATGGGAACAAGAGTTGTTAGGCAATATACATTAGGTGTACACAGAGAAATGAACAAAATAAAGGTAATTTAAATTGATATTATGAGCAATAACAGCTGTCCTACAGGTAATAAACAACATTTAAATATCACAATATTTGTTTACTTTCCTTATGTGGACTCTTGCTTATGCTTCCAATCACAAAAATTATCTTCACGCAACCAAAACAGTGACTCTCAGGTCACCAAAATCTCTTGTAAAAACCACAAAACGTCACTGTGGATATGTTAAATCTTGCTGGGTGGATTGATTTTGATGGCGTGCGAGTCACAAACATGAGGTTACAGATAACTGAAGAAGGAAAGCTGGAACCTACCAACGCTGGCTGCAGGTGTCATGCACAATATTGAGCCTGCCCATCATGCAGTGCAACAGGAAGTGGATTGGATAGGGAAGAGAAATCAAAACAGCCCATCACAAGGTTCGTTAGAGTGAGGGGAGAGATAAGGTGGGAAAAAAAGGTTAATATCTCTTGGACACAGTCATCAGTGATTGGAAAAGGGCGAAGTGGTGAACTCATCATAAGGCAATCTGTTAATCAAACGAGTGAATCTAAACTTTTGTCTGCAGTGCAATGCATATGAAGGTGTAATACGTCAAAAGTGATAGTGGGCTTGTGGTTGTAACTATCAAGTATTAAACATTATACACACACTCTAGACAGAAGTGAGGAGAACAGCAGATAGTGTACAGAAGCCAAACTCTGCAGCCTGCTGCTATGTTGCCAAACTGAGGTGAAAGGTACCATTAACCAACCCATCCAGCCCCGTTCATCCCAGCACAAACCAAAGCCCCTGACGATGGTGTCTCATAAGCGATCACGCCATGGACACTTTAAAACTAGTTCACAGGTTCGGTTCTTTCCCTTACAAAACACCCACGCCTTCCTCATTCAGACTGCATGTACTACGAGGAGCAGGTAGCTACGTGGAGTTACATTAAGGCAATTAGTAGGCAGAAAGACCAACCCACCCAGTGGCCATGCAATGCCATACAAAGCTCAATGCACAGATTTGTTGGAGCATTCTTAGCTTTAAAACTGCAGATTAAAAAAAATGTGACCCTCACTGGTCTAGAATAAGATCTAAGTGGCTTTGTAAGTTTCCTCTATCTGAAGACAGTCCACAAACAAAACTGCTCTCTATTGCAGTATACCACTTTGCCTGCCCTCCCCCCCTCCAGCTCAAGCAGGAGCCAGGTTAGACTTATCCAGGCATCCTCTGGGTGGTCAGAGCACAAGTGGTGCTTTGGGAGCCATACCTGATGGGAGGAAAGCAGCCTGCTGCTGAAACTGCATGCTGGCCAGGGCCTGTTGGTACTGGAGCATGCCGGTGCTAAACATGGCAGAGGCCCCATTGGCCTTCTCCAGGGCTGCCCGCTTGGGCAGGGGAGCCATGACATTAGGGGCGATGCCCTGCCCGGCCAGATGGAGGGAGGTCAGTGGGAAAAGAAAAAAAAATAGAGGTAGAAAGAGAGAGAAAGGTGCGTGGAAAAGAGAAAGAGAGAGAGAGAGAGATAGAGAGAGAGAGGATGTGTTGGAAAGAGGCAAAAAGAAAACAAAAAAAGGTACATACGTTAGAGGACATCATATAAACGGCATCACAACATCCTTGTGTGTACAACAACAACAACAACAACAACAATATCATCATATCATCAGTAGCAAGCAAGCAGCAGTCTGACACAAGTACTACACAAGCAGGAGCATGGTGCCTACTGGAGCTACTGGCTAACAAGCATTCATATATTAATTCTTCTTCTTTTTTTATCAGGAAGCTTACTTGGATTATTAACTTTGTACTCCTAGGGCTGACTAAATGCGACATATGCAAGCATTAACTATTAAAACAATAAAGGCTGCTAACACGAGGTGGAACAGGTAAGAAGCACAGAGAAAGGGAGGCTGCACTGCTAGCTCCATGATAAACTGTGTAAGCCATGTTTAAGTGATGGTTCACTCTCAGACAAATGTCAAAAATGGTCTCAGGCCAAGGGACAGGAGTCAGATATTTTACAAAGAATTCTTCCAGTGTCGATATATACCCCATTAAAAAGAAAGGGGAAAAAAAAAGAATAAAAGGCTGCACGTGCGGATTGTGTCTTGGTGTGAGGCCATCTTTGAGGTCTGAACGTCTGTGACAAGATCTGATGATGGGAGTGAACTATCATTTGAACCGTAATCATCTGTTATGGTGGGATCACTCCTGTGCGGGTTTAAAAGACTGTTCCTCTTAGCCCCACCCTTATCCATCGGACATGCACTAGTAACACAGACATGCGCACATTTGATTGAGCTGCTCCACAACACTGACGACTGACTCGGACGTAAGACTTTGAAGCCATGCCACCGTTAAAGAAGCTCTACTTCCCTAGCCCTCACTGACTTTTGTTAAATAGGCTAAAGAGGCAATGAATTGATTGTGGCTCCCCGTCGCCAATTCCACATTTGGATCATCTGTTGTTCGGTGCTGGACGCAACCGACACCGGAGCCACAATCATTTCATCGCTGGCAATAATGACAGATCAACAGGAGGAAAGAACAGACATTGCACTTTAAGACAACGACAACAAAAATAGCTAGGTATCTTTGGTTAAAACACTGCTCTACAACAAAGCCACATGCCAAGCTAAAAGGTGAAAGGTCATAGTACCAGGTCAAAGGTTGCGTCGAGGGGTCGCTTCAGTGATTTGACAGCCGACTGAGTCTTAATTAGCAGGCAGCGAGCACATGATGGCAATGGGCCAATGGGGTTCAAGCGCATTAACATAAACCAGCAAGCAGAGGTGCATCATGGGGGCAGCAGTGCAGTTTGGGTATAGGTGAGAAAAAACAAAAACAAATAAAAAAACAAATCATTGGAATGCAATATACAAGGGGATAACAGGACTAAGGCATGCACAGTGTGGACACTAGCTCTACTGCTCAACAGTTAAATGATCATCAATAATCAACGATAACTAGCAGTCTACATTAGTTATTGTCACACAGAGATGGATGAATACAGCGGTGAGAATATTATTCAATCATTACTTTTAAAGTGGGTCATATTGGACAGTAAATTACACCGTAGCACAATTCACAGGACTCTGTTTCACTGTGCACATCATAGTCAGCGTCACATTGTAATGATTCACACAGACACACACATACACACACACATGTCCCCTTCCACACACCACCAACCCCACCCCACCTCCCCACGCTCTCTGCCTCACTATGTCAATAAGAGCACGTAGAAAAGGCCGTGATCAACAGACAAGTGTGGCTGCACTGTTATTCACAGGTGCTGCTTCTGTGAGACACAACTGAGAGCACAATGAATCCTTTCACATAATGTCAAGGGGAAGAGAAGTGAGTAGATAGGAAGCACAGAAACAATGGTGTCACAAATAAGAGAGAGAGAGAGAAAAGGAGAGAGAGAGATAGAGAGGAATGGACTGTCTGCTCGCGGTCTGGGATGAGATGAACAAGGAACAAGACCATTTTCAGAGTGGGAAAAAAAAAAAGCACAGATTGATGCGCTATTGTCCGACCCTTCTTCATGTCATCCTGTCCGCAGCAGATATGACCCAAACCAAGTTGACGACCTTTAAAATTTTGATCCCGGCAGAAAGCGGAACTGTAAAAAGCTACAAGACACCAACCAGCAGAGTGAGACACTTTCAAACATGAGCCACACAACTTCATTTCCTCTTAGGGTGCTTTAACTTGAAGTAAGCTGCCCTGATATAAGTAGCTCCCTAGCTGGCTGTGTTGGTGTGAATGAGTGTGACCGCGCTCGTACAGACTGCTCACCATGGCCGCGGCGGCTGTGGCCTGGTTCACCTGGTGCTGGGCAGCCTTAATTTTGGCCTGCAGGTGTGCTGGCGGGTGGAAGTACTTGCACTTTTCCCGGGAGCACCGGCCCTTGATGTAGTCCATGCACACAGTGACGGTGTTGTCGTTGGTGTCGATCATGGTGCTGTCGGCAGGGTGAGCGAAGCGGCAGTCGTTCTCCCCCCGAGAGCAGTTGCCCCTCTGATACTCCCGACACACCTGGAAATGAAGCGAGAGGGGGGGGAATAATGAACGTGTGTGTGGTTGCGGTGTAGAAATGGCTCCATTAAGAACTTTCCTGCTTCGTGTTTGTGTCTTCAAGTCGAATGTATCTGGACTGACTAATCAAGCCTTTACTTTGTCATTATGGAGGGTGTGCAGTTACCGTACAAACATCCATTAAACTTAAAAATGCATGACATCTGCAGTCCAATAAACGCATTAAAGTGCTTTGTGAGATCATAATCTTTTTGCTGGGTAAAACATTTTCTAGGCCTTCCTCTGTGCTGATCGTTTCATACCAAAGGCAAGTGTACTTCCTGTTTAACTAGTTAGGTATTAAGTTCCTGATTGGATATTATGTCGAAGGAAGGTCAAAGCAGTGCTGAAGCTTTAACAGAATAAACCTTAGGGATCTTATGTTGGCCGTAATGTCTTTGTCAGAGTGAGTCTCATTTTGAAAACTCACTTTGAGTCTCCATGTCAGACACCAGAGGGCAGTACCTTCTTTTAAATCAGAGTCGTCACGACCACGTGGGTATGACTCGTCTTCTATCTGCCCTGCTTGTCTGCTCTGTGGCTGAACTTAAATGACTGTGTGCTCCATAAAGACAGTTGCATTCATACTTCTCTTTTTCATTTTCCTGGCATGATTTAAAAGAGGGAACCTTCTCGATTACTGTACACGTACTAAACTGCTCTTTAATGATGTGACCTGCATTTCTGGGTCTTTTGTGTACTTTCAGTGAGTTCTTTCCTGTGAGGAGAAGCGATACTAAGAAATTTCAGGTAATTTCCAGCGCAGCAGCATTTAATTGCACGTTTAATTCGGGTGAAGGTCTCTCATAATGACAGCGGCTCCATTGGACCAGAATGCGGTGCTGTCACAATATTACGCTTCGAGCGGAGTGGTTGCAGAGCATGTTCCTTTGCTCCACTATCAAAGGCACTACGGAAATCATTACTCCTCTTTCCACTCAAATAAATACTGAACAAGTTCAGGCCCATCTGGCGCTTGTCTAATGGCGTTTCGTGAAGCGTACTGTACGAAGGCACAAACTGTGCTGGAACTAGATTAGGTGATAGTGAGTCCAGGAAAAACGCAAACAACTCTTGATTCAAAAGCTGCTCTTGGAAAGCGCTCAACTTCGTACGCTGATGGAATAAATGCAGTGTACGAACTTCTGTCACCTTCATTTCTATTCTTATTAGTTCTGACTTGCTAGAATACAATACTGCAACGTAATTTATTCTTATGCACATGAAACCACCACTGTCTTCTTTACAGACTTAACATCACCCTGGGTAGCTCCACTCAGGTTTATTCGCGTTTCCCTGGTGACTCTTTGGGTGGAGTAGGTTGGTTCTGAGCTTCATGAAGCATCTTCGCCCCAAAACAAAAGACTGAAGTAAAACAGGTTCTGCTCATCGGTGTGTCATTTACCTCGAGTCTGTCTGTTCTCAGCAATTTCTGGGCTGCAGCAGCAGCAGCGTTGGGGACTTGGCTGACGGTGTGGCTGGAGGCCATGAGGACAGGGGTGCTGGGCATGATCTCTGGAGGCATCAGGCCCGGCGACACAGGGCTCAGGTAGGGATTGAAGGCCGCGGCTGCTGCACTGGCATTGGTGGCCAGGCCTGGCGACACCGAGAACATGGGCTGGAAGAGAGCAGAGCAAAAGCAGAGGAATGAAACGCACACTTAAACCACGAGCTGTGGCGTGGGAGACAAGAGGGGAGGAAAAAGAGAGAGAGAGAGAGAGAGAGACAGAAAAACAGACTGGAAAGAAAGAGCCACGCAGACAGTGAAGGTGCTGTTTATGTGTGAGCGTTTACATGTATGTGGCCTCACCATGGGGAGCAGCTGTGGTGTGTTCATACGTGTGTGTCCCCTCACCATAGGTGGTAGCTGTGTGCCAGGCATCATGGCGTTGGCGAGCTGCATCTGCTGGGCCAGCATGGCCATGTTCTTCTGCTGGATCAGGTTATTCCTGCCATTGATCTCAAGCTGGGTCTTTAGGTGGGGAGGAGGGTGCAGGTACTTGCAGTTCTCCCTGGAACAACGGCCCTGAGGGACGCAGGAGAGTCAGAAGGGTATGGTATAATTCATGGACAAGTCTATGCTGAAACAGCCAGGGAAAGTTAAAGTCATTGTGGGCGTATGCTGAATGCAGAACTTGGTTTGGATGATGAGTGTTTTAAGCCTCGCTATTGTCCTGGCTCTGTAGATGGCAGCATTAGTAGCTTGACATTTGTGGTTTTAAGTGAAATGTTTGCTATGAGTGCTATGACATTTGGTACAGACTATAATGTTTCCCTCAGTATGACATGTCTCAACTTTGCTGATCTTCTGACTTTGCATCGGGCCAAAATGTCTAATCTGTCAAATACTTTGGTTTCCGGCCAAATGCCCGCTGGTGACGTTTCCCATCACCCTCAGCTGTGCTTTGCGTTCAACTGTTGCAACTGTTAGCATGCTAACTCGCTAAATTAAGATGGTGAACACGATAAACGCACTTGCTAACCATCAGCATGCTAGCATTGTCACTGTTAGCATGCTGACCGTAGCATTTTGCTAAAGGCAACGTTGTGGCTAAGAGTGCCTTCACAGAGCTGCTGACTTTTGTGATGAACCAGGCTGTGATCTTATAATATGCTATGAGTCCCTCTCAAAGCAGTTTAAATCAGTCAAAACAAGCTGATGTGCTTTTTGCTGTGTACAACATTATAACATCAAACATGGCAGAATGAACAGACGTGTTCTACAAGAAACACACGGCAATGAAAACTCAATGTCAAACACTCAAATTCATATCAGGCCTGAGCACTGAGTCTTGCACTAATTGTTAACAACCTGCTATTTCTGTCAGTCCCAGCAGGGACATTTTTACGTGTGTTTATGTGTGTGTGTGTGTGTGTGTGCACTAGCCCTAGGAGGTCATTATGACTGACACTGTGGCGCTGCTCCCCAGATGCCCATCTTAGCTACACGCCCAACTAACACTATAAATACTGTCCACTCATGTGATCCCTATATATTATATCAGCAGTCATCCGGAGGTCAAACTTCAAAGTCTTCAAATAATTATCTAAGACAGGGATGCCTTTTTTTCCGCCTGCTGTGAGTATCCAATTATACATTCAGTCTGGGAAGAAGTCTGACACACACACAAACACACAAACACACACACACACGTGCATATTCCCACGCAAGCAAGAATACATACACATTAACGCATGCATGTCAGGGTCGCGGCAGTGTAACAGGTGGCAGACGCTCGTCATGCAAACGCAGGACGGACGCGAGGACGAACACGTCCAGAGTTTGGAGAAAGACGTGTATTTACTTTTAGCCCTGCGGCACAGCTGAGCTGACTGTGGCAGCTTGTGCTCTCCCTCGCTGACAGAACTGTCCCCACTGGGATTCATCTTTATACCCCACCATGACTTCATCCCCCCTTTCCCATCTCCTTCACTTTCACTGACACTGGAGGACCGGACAGGTGTGAGAGCAGAGGAGGGGGCAGACCTCTTAAGAGATTTTGTTTTGTCCACTTGTCTGAATTTGCCATCTCGAGTTCCCATTGGATCTCCGATTGAATTTATTTCAGACTGCGTTGCACAAGATAGGTGACATTAATGCAGACTGTGTGGTGCAGGATCACAGCTACATCTCCTCTTACTTTCCTTCTGCCTCGAAAACAGAAGAGAAAGGAATAAAGAGTCTGCCAGTCCTGGGCGAGGAACTAACTGATGCAAGACATTACATATCAGAATATGTTTTTAATCCTAGTCTGTATTCTAGTCTGGATTTTCAAGTTTTCAAAGATGTCAGGCTCAAATACTGCAGAATGGAAATGTGTATAAACCTCAAGGTATCTTCCTTTTGATGTTAAGACAA
>JAVQJZ010199220.1:0-13262 GCA_036025355.1 Leiopotherapon unicolor | reverse complement strand
ACTTAGACAGAACATGCTGCATAAAACTGAAAAGAAAATGTTGAAATCCACCTAATTTGTATTGGATTTTAATATGCTGCAGTATTAATTCATGGGGTGCATATAAGATCCATTAATGTAGCCTCACTGTGGTCACATCAGTCATGAACCTGTTTGTTCAGGTATTTCTTTGCTATGAGCAACAAGGATGGTAAAAATAAGGCTCCCAGTATATGAATGATCATGATTATTATTATTACAGTAGAGCTCCTCTGCCAGTTCAAGCATGGGAATTAGTTTTTCTTTTTTTTTTGCAAAGATGGGTGTCGCCGTCCGATAGGCTTCTCATTTTGGAACAAAATTTCTCATTTAAACTGTAATTGGACTGGAGTTGCACTTCATTTCTGCATTAATGATTCATATTAGTGATATGCTACAAACTTTAAATCGATTTCCCCATATAAGCACTACTTTAACTTCAGTGACCTCAATAATGGGACTTTTAGGATAAAGGATTTCATCGTGTGTAACATATTTTACTGCAATCTGCCAGAGATCTTGTGAAAGTTCAGAGTGTGAGAAGTTGCCTCATGCTGCACGCTGGTGTGTCAAACAGGTGATTGACGGGCGAGAGTGTCACATTATAGCTCGTGGCTTTGACTTCATGGGCTGAGTCTGATGGCTGAAATATAACCTCCTCTGATGTCCACACAATGATGCGGACATAAAAAGAGTACGAGTGCAGCTGCAGACACATAAACCACCGCAGAAATAAGGTCCAAACACGTGATTTATTTTGGGATTTATAGATGTTTTAATTGGAGTTCTTGTTTCCTCGGCTGGGTTTTATCGACGATGCATGAAGTCTTTGTTTGGATGTGTACATGAGTTAAGTCAGTTTCATTCAGATATGTGATGCTAATACACACTGTGCGGTGAATCAGTACAAACAAAGGTTTCTCACATGACAGAGTAGATGAGATGTTGTCATGGCTGCCATTCGCAGACATCTCAGCGTTGTCATGCACATCTCATGTAATCTGTATATTATTCATTCATTCATTACTCAGATCACTATTATCTACATGTGTGTGAGAAAGGATGTGAGGAAACTGAATCGACAGCTGTAAATTAGCAGAAAATCCACTCAGATCCAGTTTGTTTTGGTCTGCACCTCGGCCTCAAAAGGCTTGAATACTCTCCATCAGCTGGAGCAGTGCACTGAAATTTTCATGTACTACACAGGTGCACCTACGAGCTGCTGAAAAGGGGTGATCAGCACAGGAAACACCGCTGGTCTGTGGAGGCCCAACGTCATCTGTGGTTGTGTCAGGTCAGGACAGAGGACGCAGCATATATACATATATCTGTATGAAGATAATATCTGCTGTTTCATCCACTGCTGGAAAGTCAATCTGCAGAGACATCAGAATGAAAGACGAGTTGCATCCATCAGATAACTGCTGCAGAGAGTTGTTGATTGAAATTATCGGTCAATTAATCAATTCATCTTGAAGCAACAACTTTGACAATCTGTTAGTCATTAAAGCAAACAGTGCGTTTTCAGCTTTTGTTAGGATTAACATCTTTTTTTAGACTGTTAGTGCATGACTGAGGAAATGAACAAGACCTACCGATAATCATCTCAGTTATGTAGAATGAAGCTAAAAAAAAAAGGGTCACAATGCAAAATTCATGTTTAGATTTATTTCGTCGAGGTTTTATAGGATGAGAGCCAGCGGATCCAGGACTGATACCAAGGTAGAGAAGAAGCTTAAATATCTATCTGCTTTGGTTCATTAGAGAGGTTGAAGTGAATGAAATCCATGTCCAGAGTCACGTGTTAGACTATCATGGTGGACTAAAGTGTGATTTTACTGGATGACTCAAGTGATGACTCATCATGATTTTTGAGAGAACGACGTCACAGATGAAAGATTCGTTCCCTTCGCAGGATGTCTGAGCTCACCCGTAGAGCCTGGATGTACGGAGGGAGGTCGAAGTCTAATCATTGCACCGTTAGTTAGTTTTGAAGCATCTGGTCGAGGTGGTGTCGGCGTCTGATTAGGATGCCTCGAGGATGCTTCCCTCTGAAGGTATTCTGGGCACATCTGACTGGGAGGCGAGCTCGGGGCAGACCCAGAAGACACTGCGGGGATTATACATCTCATGTGGCCTGGGAGCACCTCGGGATCCCCCAGGAAGAGCTGCGGGACGTGGTTAGGGTGCGCTATGTCTGGGCTGCCCTGCCTGTTGCCATTGTGATCCCCAAAAAAATGAGCAAACTGGATGAATTGCTCTTTTCATGCACACTGTTTTGCACTACTGCTCTTTATATGCCTTTCGAGTAAGCTGGTATTTATTTGCATGAATGATCCCTGTATGTGCATTTGTATATGTGTTCATATGTGTGTGCAGGCATGCAGGGTCATTCGGGCCACTCTTCTTAGCACGCGTGTGATCCAGCAGCAATAAACTGAACCTGAATATTTATTTCAAATTGAACTTTTAAACTGTTTTTTTTATCGCTGCTCATGTAAACAGGCTGAAGCACGACTCGCTGAGACTGCCTCTCTGGGAGAGCAGGGTCCTCGAGTTGAATCCTGAGTTAATAAAGTGAAAAAATCCCCAGTTTACATGCGAAGCGATAATCATCTCATCCCGCAGAATGATTCCCTGTCACCGAGATGTAAGTGTACATGCGAGCCGAGCTAAGAGGCCTCATCGCAAACAAAGCGATGAAGCATGAAAAACAACTAGGCACTAACTCCCACCGCCTTCTGTCCAAATCACACCCATTCATATCCCAGCATGCACCAGCCTACTCTCAGTCACATACAGTCATATCCCAAATGCGCAAAACAACCATCATTTTATGGGCGTCTGAAATGGCCTGTGGGGAAATATGTAGTTTAGTATAAAAAAAAAAAAGTGCAATAATCAAGTTGGGAAATAATTTAGGACACACAGGAACAAGCGCATAAAAACATGAAAACACACACACACACACACACACACACACACAGATTTATACACATCAAGATACACACTCATACACATGTACACACATTCCTCTTGTTGTTCTGACATACACATGCAACGTAAGGTCGAATAATGCACGCACACACCTCTCTACACACACATTACACATTAACATATGAAAAATCCTCATTTATTCATTATCCAACTCCACCAAGATATTATTCTTTTATGTGAGCTGATTAAAATTACCCAGCACCGGGAAAATATAATGGAGCATTTGTTTTTCTTTCATAATGATTAGTTCGGCTCTGCAATTAATGGCCGTGCAATTGCTTTCGCCCAGGAATAAGGTTCAGTTAATTGAAGGAGAGGAAGAGGAGGCGAGTCCGGCTGAGAAGGAGAATCCAGGAGGGGACGGCTGGAGAAGCTTTGATGTGAAAAGTTCATTCTCGTTGCTTAAGCAGACTTCCCGGTCTTTTGGGAGAAATATCCTCACCTGAATCTCATCTTGTCTTGTCAAGTGAAGTATTTTCACTCAAATGACTCGCAGTGTGTTTTGTTTGCTTTCGTGCTGACTTGATGGCGTGGTATTATGGTATTAATAATGGTGATTACAGAACTACAGTCACAGCGCGTCACAACCGGCGCTGTGTGCGATATGCAGATCTGCTAATAGAGCCACCTCGATTGCCTTCAGAGGAGACGCAGACGTTAAAAGCATGAAATTAATGTGATGAGTTATCAGCAAACCAATTTGCAAAAAAAACACGACACCACACACGGCCTATCTGAATGTAGTGTGGCGATGGAGTAAAGAAATCCAGGCCAACATCTTGTCCTTTCGCCTTTCTCAGCACTAACCCAAAACATGGAGACAACAGAGCAAAGGGCACATGAGAGGAGGTGAAAAACGGAAGAAAAAAAAAGTGAGATATGCAGCAGAAGATGAGACAATAGTGTGAAAAGATCAACAGAGATCAGGAGGAGGGGGGCATGAGTGAAAGAGCAAAAATGAGGAGATAAAAAGATAAACCAGACAAAAGACTGCAGAGGTAGAACAGAGACACAAATTGCTGGGCTAAGATTCTTGTCTCATTCTGGCTAATGATTTCACATTAAGGTCAACATCTGAAGTGTTTCTCTCTCAAAATGTCAAACGCCCAACAAGTGATGACTTCACCGCTCCCTAAAAACGCCTGACAGCAGCGCTCGAGTAACTTTTACAAAACGGTTTCCTAAACGATGCATCAAGGTCAAAGATGGTTATGGGACAGTTTTTTTCAGGGTGTATATGTAGCTTAAATATCTCTGATGAACCTGAGATGTGGTTTTATTCCAAGGTGAAAGTTGAATATTTATATAATTTGACTTACTGTGTCTCGGGTAAGTTCACGCAGATGACCTTGCTGTAAAAAAAACAGCGTGCGCGCTTGCTTTAAAATGGTGCGGTTGCGAGCCTCGTGTTTTGATATTGATCAGCTCTGTCAGTCCTGTTAATGAGGCCTGTGCATCAACCAGCCCTGATTGCATCGTAAAATTTACCAACCAATTACTCGTAAACCCCGGGCAGCGAGCAGAAAATAAAAGGGGGTGAAATTACAGATCAAATCTGTCATTGTCAAGTCTCGCTCTGAGAACAAACGAGGTAAATGAAATATCTCATAAGCTGCAGGATCGCATGCTTTTTGAAAATACCCGCCGGTGTAATTCCCAGAATGTAACACCAATACGCTATCAACAAATAAGTCTGTGGACTGAAAAAAGCTGAGGGCTTTAAACTTTTAAATATTCCACTCTTTTTCTACCTCATTGTCCCACAAAAAATCGTTGATAACAGCCAGGGTTTGTTGAGAAAAAGCTAAAAGGGATTTCAAACACATTAGATCCAGGTTAAAGCTCCCCTGAGACGCCCGTTTTGTTTCTCGTCGTATTTCCAATTGTTTTGTTTTGAAATTCACATCTTGACATCCGCAATTCACAAATCTGTTTTACCTACAGGCCAACAGTTTCGCTGCCACTTTCCTATCAGCGACTTTGTGAGTCAAATCCGCGAGCTCGATGCGTCGAGTAAATGCTCAACCTGCCTCCTCATACCCCGAAGCGCAGAAATTTAAATACTGTGGGTAGTATAATATCGCCTCGCTTCACACAAAGCCGGATGCGGACTGCATGTAAAATGCACCGTTAACCTCAATGAAAATCAGTGGAAAAAAAATGAGAACAGTCCCATAAGGAGGTGAGCTACTTGGAAGACTCGTGCTCTGCCTCGAAAGGAGCGATGTTCTCCACAGCGATGATCACCACAGTGCAAAATCCCTAAATAAGGAGTGACGCTGAGATGTGATTTATCCACATTCGGTCAAATTCAATTTAGACACGAGGTGGACTCGACTAAAAAAGAAGAATATTACTGCTGTTTTAATTCAGACTCAGGTCTCATTATATCATTTCACAACTTTTGTTTCTAACTCATTTCTCAGTGAAGTGCGGGCGACACATCCTCCTCTCCTTTGTGTATTTTCACGCTCTGTAAGAGAGATGCATCCAGGTCTGCACGGTTCACAAACCTTGTTAACAACGGAGCACATCAGGAACACGGACGACACGGCTGACAGCTGGAGATCAGTGTCTGCACACGTCTGTTTCTGTGTGTGTGTGAAAAGCTTGTGTCGGCTGCGTTTGTGAACATGTGTGTGTGTTTATGCGTGTGGGTTTGCATGACAAGGAGTCTAACAGCTGTCAAACATGCGTGTGTGTGTGTGTGTGTGGGAGGAGGGTGACGTGACATTTGACAGATTTGAGTGTGTGTGAGATGCAGAGAGGTGAAGCATTGGACTGCTGGCATTTTTAAGAAACTGGACAATCCCAGAAAACTAAATCTTTCAACGTCATGTTTGATACTTTCTATTTTTCTCAGGCTGTTTTTATTTCAGACAAAGTTTCTTTTAAAAGGTGCTCAGTGTTCCTTCTGACTTAACTATAAAATGGCTCGTTAGTTTTTGTCACTGAACCCTAAGGGCACGCTACGGGGCAGGAAACTCTGTTCCTGGCAAAGAAAAATAACTTGTCCCTGGGCCCCTGAAAAGCCTCAATTCACAGTGGTAAACAGTTTGTTTTATGGCTGTTCATACATCAACATCAAACAAATAAGACGACTGACACCCACTGTGACCTCAGCACTGATTTACTGTATGTTTCAGCATGCTGGGTGGATGAAACAGGGTGGTGGCAACACGTAACATGTGCTTTTTCAATGATTATCTTCTTTTAAATGTCTGTTTAAATGTCAGAGACTCGAATGCGCCACTTCCTCCCATATGAACCGTAAAACCCACAATGCCATCACCGCAGTAAAACGAGTGTATAATTCAAGGCTTAACTGTAACAGGCTGTGTTTATTTCCTGTCTGGAACGCATTTTATTTTTTCTCAGATAACAGCAAATCAGACTAAACAAGCATCACAGACCTTCTGCAAACACACACTGTATGCTTTAGATCAACACGCTGAAACAATCAAAGTGACCTCTGGAAACCTGGTGTGGTGTCGGAGTGAACGGCACCACATTTAAGTAACTCGACAATGAGAAGGAGAAAGACGAACTTTGTTCAGTCGATCAGATTTAGCTGTGTCAAGATGCATTATGGGACTTAAATGAACAGAAAATTAAACTCTGACTAGTTCGGGAAAATGTCAAATGCTCGCTTCTTTTCTCCATCTCCATTCTTGGCTTTTGCATTTATCACTAACAAGTTCTGTTTTCACACTTTTTCTTTTCCTGTACCTTCATCTTAGTTGTATACAGGCTGCTAGCTGCTAAAACGACCAAAACATTAAAGAGAAAAAACAACTTTCGTTCCTCTTATTCTTGTTTCTTGCTTCACTTCACTCACATCTTCCTGAACACACATCTCTTTATCCTTCCTCCATCTCTCTGAGAACACACAAACTGGACTTGTTAACAGAGACAGACCCAGATTGATTGACTCAGCGGGCGAGGAGACAGCCTGCCAATAGGAGTAACTCCACACAGGGCCTTGATTCGGCGCCTTAAAACAAAACCCACATATGTTACCGTGATTACCTCGGACAGTTTAGTGTAGCCCGGTGCAAAAATGAACGAGCCGGACACAAAGGAGCCCCGACTGATCTGTGGCAACTCAATGATGCTTGACTAAAGACCAAAAATCCACATTAAAAGGAAACTAAAAGGGGAGGCCTACAAACAGACATCGTTCTAATGAATCACAGCAGAATAATATATATATTTCTACCTCCCTGCATCTATTGTCCCAGTTGTTATTGCTATGAAAGAAATGGATGTGTTTGTCATTACTGAGTGGGTCACATTGTCCTTGATCGTTGAAAAGATAAAGGAAAGATTGTTGTCATGGTTACCATTGACAACAGAAGGCTTTCTGATGTCTGCCGACAACTGGTTGGAGACATCTTAAAACTTATTATGCACATTAATGAGAAGTTAAAAATGTTTTCAAAATTAAGGCTGCATTCACAAAACACTAATTTAACTCTACTCACAATAAATAACCAAAACAACCACAACAATGATGGTAGCTTGACACAAACAAAAGGTGCGGATCTTTTGGAGAATTTGTTTTGGAGAATGGAAGTTCCCACGCCCCCCAAACACACCGCAGCACAATATCAAGAGTCAGCGCACAGAACAGCCTTAGCGGATTTAAACCAAATGAGATAAAACATGCATAAGGCACGGCGCTCCAGGAATGTTAGAAAAGATATAACGGTGAAGAAGAGGAAATAGCGGAGTCACTGTTCTGTGGCCTGGAGATTAGCTGCACCAGAGGGGGGTGTTAATGTCCCAAGCGATGCTTTAGTGAACAATGCAATGTTGTTTTATTTCTCCTCCTGCACAGCATCTACACAGTGGTTTCACCTGTTCAAGAAAACAAAACAAAACAAAAAAACCCCAATATATCTACTGGCTTATGGCTCATACATAAAAAAAACATGTACGAAGCAAAAATGACGAGGCTGTTATCTGTGATTCGACATTTGCTCCTGTATAAGACAACACACCCTTAAAACCTCTGACAGCTCGAGCCAGATGTGATGAAATTTTACATCTCAGAAGTCTCCACGATCAAAGCTTCCCACTTGTCTTATAGTAAACTTTAGAGATGGTTAACAATCCCCTTGTTTCCTTCCAGTATTTTATTCTCATATATGTGTCTTTGAAGAAAAGTGCATGTACACTGGTAATCTTAAACAACTATAATGCATGAGGACCGTCTCCCGCTGTGATTACGGGCGGCCCATGTTCACAGTAAACAGCAGTCTCTTGCAGTAATTTAATTTTATGATTTATAAAGTTTATATTACCTCTTTAACATAGAAAAGAGCGTTGTTCCAAAATGCCTGAAAAATTAATGACAACATTTTGATCAAAGACACAGTATAGAGATAATCTATCTAAAGGTTTCATTTATCCCCTTAAATTGCTGTGTGTTCGTACAGAAACATCCCCAAAGCTTCTCAGCCTCGGACGGTTTGGATGTTGAAAGACTTGAAACACGGCCTCTAATATGTGACGCATTAACTCACGTCAATGTGAATCCAAACTTAGAAGCTACACGTGTTATTCCAATGGCCTTGGACACTTCACTCTCAATGTAAAATGTCTCTTCCAAACTTGGGCGCAGGCTGATCCAAGACTCTGATCTATGATACCTCCAGGCAGTTAAATTTAAATGCTAATGCCTTTAGATGCGAGCCAGCAGACCACAATCTTAACTGCCAAACCGGCTGACTGCTCGACTGCGATGCCGGTCTATACGGTGAGGAGCTGCAGGGACAAATGTGTAGAATGAAACAGAGGGGTTGAAGTTGTTGAGTTGAATTTTTTTCAGTTTTGGAGTGAGAGAATCGGCTGCAGCTCAGAAAAAAAACAAAACAAAAAAAACAGCGAGTGAACAAGGCGTGCTGTCGCTCTGCAATTACCAGAGTATCCCCACTCGAGCAAGCCAAAGACGCCTGCAAGGTCTGACTGGATGTTCTCAGTCACCCTGCTTGGATAAATGGAAACACTAGTGGCAGCGTACCATTTGACATTTCATGCCTCATTTGCGAGATATGTCGGCGTGTATTTGCGTTGTTGTAAAATGACTTTAAAGTGCACTTAAAATCAGTTTCATTACTTTCCGTTGCTCCATCAGAGGTGCCTCCCACCAAATCCAAAGCTCCTGCACCAAACGCTGAATCTGTATTTAACATGTAAAGGTTTAAGTTCACACATTAGAGCCATTTACTGACGATCCACCGCTAACTCAACGCCCCAGAGGCCATTTTCTTAAAGACTCGCTGCTGCATTCACACACACACCTCACATTAAACAAAACTGTGCTGGTTTTGCTGACTGAGAAGGCAAAACAATTGAATTAAACCATGTTAGTCAGCAGAAAAAAAAAGCTTTATTCCAATTTATTGCACCTTTGTCCACCTCCAACAAAGAAAATAGTGTAAATGAGTTACCTTTAAATAACTCTACCCAACACTGAGCACATCCAAATGGACATGCTAACAACATTTATACAATATTATTTTGAACTTTATGGTAAGAAAAAGGTAAAAAGGTGAATACATAATCAAATAAACTACCTAACCTTTCATCATATGAAGCACTTTAAAAAAGGTCCCTCTTTCCAAACTTCACTGATGGATGTCAGTTTGTCAGTTTTCTCCTCTCCGAACTGTTGCTGTATTTTCAATCAGCCGAGCTGCCACCAGTTTTTTGGGTCTGCTGGAGGTGAGAAAAGATGGTGAGACAAGACAACAACTAACCCCGGAAAGGATGCTACGCGGTCCCGATTGGAGCGATTGACACGTGGAACAAATACAGAGAGACAGTCAGTCAGGATTCGTGGTCTTCTCTGACTGTTTCAGTCATTATCGGCCTCTCACCACCTCCCCCCGACTTTCTCTTGCTGTCTCTTTTTCTCACATTTTCAAAGAAAATCCCATGTAACCGGGGCGCTGTGGAGTGCAGACACTGTCCTTTAAAATTTGTCTTTCTGCCATTTCTCTCTCTTTCCCTGCCTGTGAAGACATTTTCTATCTTCCCCTGTCCTCTGTGTTCTTGTCACACACCTCCTCAATCTTTTTTTTCCCTCAGTGTCAGGTAATTTTAGACCACTGGCCTATAGAAACTGCTCTTACACACACAGTATGATACATCAGCGAACTTGTTTTCCATGCAACATTACACCACTGCTCCTTTATGTAAATTGTCACATTAAGCCCTTTGCGCTGACATTTCGGTGAAAATTCTGCAACACACACACACAATTTAACATTTTCAGTCTGCGCCATCGAGGTAAAGGGTCATTACACTCTTTTAAAATGCAGAAGAAATATGTATTGTTCAGCCTCTGGGGGTAAGTATACAGAACAGACAGGATGCCAAATAACAAAAAAAAAAACAGTTCTTTATGCTTTTGCGTGTGTGTGTGTGTTTGCATCTCAAATTTGCACTGCAGGTTCGCCGGTGTGAATATGCCGTTATGAATACATTTAACATTTAGATGGATATTTGCAAGCTCATTGCGGTGCCTCCTGTTGATAATCTCTGATTCGATGGATCACCATCCTTTGTTTCCTCTCATGAGAAGAAAAAGAAATGAGGGGAAGGAATTGGGAGAGAAGAGATTGCAAAAAAAAACAAAAAATCAGGAGTGAGCAGGTGATGTGAAGAAAGGAAGAAGAGAAGGTAAAGAAGAAGAAGTGAGGAAAGGAAGATGGATTACAGGAGAGGAGCAGAGGGAAGAAGAGAATTTTCTGCCGGTGTCGAGTAGGTGGTTCCTGTTAAAAATGTGGGTTGCCTACTAATGACTGTGTGTGTGTGTTTGATGTGCACCTGAGGCAATGCTAAGTAAGTTGGGGAAGTAACTGCTGCGGCTGCTGCTGCTTCTGCTGCTGCTTCACATCATTTACAGTACGACCGAGCGCAGACGCACACTTGCAAACACACATGTTGACTGCGTTTAATCTTTGTGCTTCATTATGTCTGTATAAATGTTTCGGCATTAAGCTGTTGACGGAGCGTCACCTTTTAATGCCGGCTTGCCTCCAGCTACTTTTTCTTTTTTTTTTTTTTTTTTTACAGCAGCCTGCGTCCTGCAGATACACAGCTCTGTGCGATGTGTGTGTGTGATGTGTGTGTGTGCATTTGTGCATGTTTGTCATACAAGGGGCTGTTTGAGACAAATGATGATTTTGCTATGCAATTAATACAGTGTCAGAATGTATTTGAGGCTTTGGGATAGTTTATTAATAAGATTATGGCGAGTATGTGTGCGCATGCATGGATTTATTCAAACTGGCTTTCAAACAACTTCCAGATGTCAGCTGTCTTGGCAGTAAATGAATTGTAGATTTTCCACTGATCCAATGGGTGTTGCTGATTGTTGAGACACACATCTCGTAGTTTGCCAAAGACGGCCAAGTGTGAAACGTTTGTTTCAGTCAGTTTTCTATTGCCGCCCATAGCTTGTTCAGTAACTGATTGAAGGCATCGGATTTTAAGATTTAACTTCCATCAGAGAGACGTTTCTGTGAAAATGCTGCAGAATTTCATCCTGATATGTCATTTAAAACAGGACATGTTGAACACCAATAGTGCAGCGGGAGGAAACTGGATGAATATGGGATTCACACAGGTATCTAAATAATATATTTTAATTTATATTTAGGCCTCAACAACTTCCCAACTCTGGAAAGTTAAACTTTGTAATGACGGTCGCCGGGACTCAAGTTAACTTAGCCTCGAGCTAACCGCTGCAGAAATAGAGGACGGGAAAATTATCTCATGTCCTGCTGTCTATGAATGAAGATCACCTTGAAGCGGAGATGTACAGCCTGCTACACGCTCTGGAAAATAAATACCCCAGGCAACCAGTCAGAGCTGAACATACATTCCTATGATAAGGAGACACCATCTGCAAAGGTCCCACATGGCTGTTAACATGTATGAAAACAGCAGTCGTATCTAGCTCCAGCGCTGCTAATGCATGGATGAAGGTCACCGCTGCTATTAGGAGGTTGTCGTCATACTGAGTTCGCTTTTATCTCATTTGATAAGGATGAGAGTGTGCACTTATGCGCTCTTTACCACGTGCTTGCGTGTGCATCCTGGACAAAACAGCCAGAAACATGCGGACTTCCTGCAATAATGGCATGCTTTATTCATGTGCTGCTTAACATGTATGAAGAGAAGGCACCGCAGCGAGAGCGGGGCTGGGGAAAAGAGAGCGGAAAGGGCAAAACAAAAATATAATAAAGCAATGTGAAGAAGAGGAGGAGGAAGAGGAGAGGAAAGATGAGAGTGGGAGGAAAGGGTGAGTAGTGGTTGAGAGGAGATGAGGATTGGGTAGGAGAGGAGAGGAGAGGCAAGAGAGGGGCTGAGGCTGCAGTGGTAATGGCATTGCATACCTATTATTGTGTGTGTGTGTGTGTGTGTGTGTGTTAAAACCACTTGTGAATGTGATGGTGGGGGTGGGGGGTTATTCATTTATATCTGTTTGTACAAATAGTAGCTTTTGAGCGTAACAATTGAAGATCTCTGTCACACACTTACACCCTCACACAGCCATTCGGCGAGGTGAGAAGTACGGCCGAGGCCTGCGATTATTCACATTCATATTTCGGGGGGTGGGGGGGTGGGGGGTGGGGGGGTGGGGGGGGAGGGGGGGGCTTGACAGCAAAAATACTCACCGCCAAGTCAGGTAAAGAGGCTGCACACAGAATAATCTGCGCGTTATGCCATCTGATTTTGATGCCGACACGGAAAGCAAATTTTGCAACAAAGGTGAAGACGTTCTTTGAAGTAATGTGCTGCATTGAAGTTTTGCACCAAACTTAAATGTTGAAATGTTAAAAAAAAAAAAAACCTCTACAAGGTTTTTTTTAAGTGCCAGAAGTGGTAAATTTGCTTTTGATCTTTTGTTGAATTCTTGGTTTAAGAGTAAAAAATATCACTTTTTTATTCACTAGTCTTCTTCTCGCTGACATTTTATCATATGCAGTGGACGTATGAGAAATATTTTATGATTTTACCTTTTGTTCTTCTCTTTGCCGTCAGTTCCTTTTAGTCTACTTTAGCGTCTCATTTCATATGTTCCCAGATTTCTTTCTTCTGGCTCCCTCGCCATTTTTTCCACCACTCTTACTTCTATTTCTCCATTTTGGCACCATTTCCTGTGTAAATGTTTAGATGCTTTATAACAGACTTTAATATTTTTTATTTTTTAAAAAATTTTACTTGTTGGC
>JAVQJZ010199153.1:0-11743 GCA_036025355.1 Leiopotherapon unicolor | reverse complement strand
TGAAAAGTGTTACAATCTACTGTGGACACTTGATTTCAGTGTTTTTTATTACCTTAACAGGTAAGTTGCACAACAGGACAGTCTCCCAAACTCCTGCTTCTGTTATGTAACTGAAACGATGCTGTTCGCTGATATCATGCTTGCTTAGATGTTTTTTGTGTGTTTTCTTTTTCTTTTTTTTTGATCGTGACATTCACAGCATTTAATTTCAGCTCCATTTATACAGACATAAATCGCTTTGGTAGAAATAGCGCACTTTAATTGGAATTCAAATTATGCTGGTCTATCAGAGCTATTTGAAGACTATCTCCATCAGTTTTCTCACAGCTCGTGGCCTACTTTGTGAAGCTAGAAGACTGTGGCAGTTTTATTAGTCAGTGTCATCTTTGAGGCCGATAGGAAACTGCTCCACGCTGGGTTGCAGTTGTATCTGGAAACTGTAGAGTTAAAATTTAAGCATCAGGTCTGCTCACAGAAACAGACAGGCAGATGTGGAAAGAAATTCATGAATGAATGGATGAATGAAAAATGAACTGTTGTGCAAGTGAAATGTAAAATAGAATTTGTCTTGACACTTGAACAGGCGCGAGGGCTTTGAGGTTGCCTAGGCAACTGGTTGCCTGTGAAATGGATGGGCAAGTGGGCGTGGAGTCAACAGGGGTTTGTGGGCCGGTGAGAGCGGAGGCAGGCGATTGGCACACAGCACATGCAGCACGGGGGCTTAACGCTGACGATCTGACAGCGCCGTTGACCCTTGTCCATCTGCTGGGAAATGAGGAGGGTCACAACAGCGTGACATGTCGGGAGCACGCACACACACACACACACACACACACACAAAGCCCTGCCTTTGTGGCGTGCCGCAGCTGGAGGCTGGCAGCAGTTTGTGAAAGAATCACATTCGGGGGACACCTGGTGGAGGAGGATTTGTCCTTCCTTCAGCTGCTGTTGATTTTTAGATTACGGGCTTTTGTGGGTGCAACGTGTAGAAGGTCATGAGCCACGTCAGGCCTGTTTGTCACGAGCTGAGCACTGTAACTGCCCCACAGTCAGCACCCACAAGAGTTGTCGAATGGAAGAATATATCTTTTTACATATAGTTGGCCAATGAAATTTAATAAAATAAAAGTAAAACCTCTTAAAGAGCCCACGGTAATCTAATTTTTCATGAACATTCACTAGAGTCGCAAGTAACCTAAAGATGGTAACTTGAGCTGTAGTTAATTATTCACTATTTTCTTATCTCATGGCTCAAGCGATGAATCAGTCATTCTATAGAGTAACCCGCAGACTGATGAACACTGAAAGCAATTACTTAGATGCAGCCCTACTAGTTCTACTCCTGAAATGTCCTGCAAAACAACGCCTCTGTCCTTTATGTTAACCACCATGCCATGCAGACAGATTTGCATGCAAACAAAATCAGCACACCATCACAGCAGTTCAGTTGAGTCTCTCTTGCTTAGTCTCTCTTTGAAACTCGCCCATATTGTGTTGAGGGCTCTACATCCTGCAAAAAAAACCCAAAACAAAACAAAATAAAACAAAAAAACACGACTGTATAGTGCTGCCTTGTATTAAAGGTCAGGGATTGTGTGGTTTTTACATTACTGCTCACTCTAACCACAGTGAAGATCCCACTGACCACGCTCTGCTGTCTGCTCAGTTTGTGTAACGAAATGACGCCCTGAACCGTGGAAAGCTATGAAAGGTAGTGGTGGGCGAGCATAGGAACAGCAGCGCTTTTCCATAGGTGCGTTTTGTTAAGGCAACGCATGAATAATGTTTGTTTTGCGGTAACAGCCTAATTAGCATTCCCTCCCTGTAGCATTTGATTGTGTGTGTGTGTGTGTGTGTAAAAGCGAATGGGGATGTTGGATGCCGTTTCTCTCAACTCAAACCGCCGCCCACTTCATTTGCATCAAGTAGCATTTCTTTAATGGGTAATTATTCACATAAATTCGCAGCCTCTCTGCTACATTTCACCCCCCCCTCCCTCAGCCATTTTGTTCTTACTTTGAGTGAGAGGCCGATCAACAGCGAGAGATTCCACTGAGGATGCGGAGTGCGTGGGCCACTACCCCACTGATGAGCTTCTTATGTAATATCCGTCTTCCAACCTCTCAGTGCACGCTGGTGGAGGATTGTCCACAGTGAGCACAAGCAGGCAGATTCCTCCTCCTGTGTGGTGAACATCCATCCACGTATTGGAAGTCCGGACACGTTATTTGTGTACTGGAAGTTGAATTGTCTGCGCGTGAAACTTGAATAGAATTTTGCTTAACATCTCGTCCCGTTCACATCTTTTAAAGGGATCTTAGAAAATATGAGGGAGTAATGTCTTCCGGGTGGTTGACTTGAAAATATGCATTAAAGAAAAATCCAGTATTATCTGCTCATCTTTGAGATTTTCTACAGGAGCACAGAAACAGGCCCAGAGCTGCAAATATATAAATATATTTTATGAAATTCTGCCTAAATGTAGCTAGCAATTTCATACAGCAACAGTGACCCCCTGTGGCGACGCCCTGCCACCGCACACACACGCCAGGAGAGTTTTCTTCTTTGACCTCTGATGTGGCGCTGACAGAGGATCAAAAGAGGTACACCGCATCAAATTGAACTGAGACTACAACAGAGTCGGCGCAAAACAAACGGTATTACCCAGCAGCACCGGGGGATGCAGAAATAGAGGGTGTCTGTCATGTTCTGCCCGTCTCAACGCAGTACGTGGGCAGAGCTTATGTTGGGATTTAGATGGATCCCATCCGTTTATTGTGTCAAGGCACTGCTCGGTTCTTGGCTAAAGTCAGATTAGCTATTTGTTTACTCTCTGCAGATGTCCCTTCTCCAGGCGCAACGCACAGATGCCGTTGTGTTTTTGGGTATTATCCAGATGTCTATGAGGAGTGTCTGGAAAAAAAGGCCAGCGTGTCAGAAATATACTCTGTCCTTATCACTTGACTGACGATATTTCTCATTTATTTTGTGTCTTCGGTTGAGCGGGCCGGCCCAGCTGAGGCACTTTCCCCAAGTGAGCTGTATATTTAATTAAGGTCTCCTTTTTCTTCCATTCGTACATCCTCGGTTTTTGTCCACAGAGGCATTGTTTCGGTCCTGTTGGCTGAGGAGGCAAGTTTGCCATCAGCAGAGAAGCAAAGGCTTTGAAAGGGTTTGACCTTGCCTCGAGCCGCCGTGCGTTTGATGACACAGATGCTCACTGAGAAACTGGGGAGCACAGTGGCAGAGGACCCAAATCAATTAAAACAGCAGTGGATGGGACCGAATCTGAACAGTGCATCTCTGATGGTCTCCGCGTTAGCCCTTTTTTCCTTGAGCTTTGAAGCATGTGATGGTCTCCCCTGTTAATAAGCCAGAAAATAAGCAGGGATGTCTGACTTTCAAATGCAAACACGCAATCAAGGCACCTGGTGACATTACTCGTGAGCGAGTGAGTAAGCCTTATGAATACCTTGATGGATGGATACATGTTTCTCCGGGGCCTCAGATGTATTGCAGCATGACTCACTGCTGGACCATTAGGAGACATGAAGACACCAACAGGATTACAGCAGACCGAGCAGCTATTTACATGTGAAGAGGATAATTAGTGATACTTCTCCCACATATTTTTTATTATTAGAACAGACATTAGAATAGTCAGGAGAGTTTATTCGCGGGCAGTGCCCCGCAGAATCCTGGCAAGTGTGGCCTGGGCGTGAGTTATGCCTTCTCGCTGGTGTTTGTTTCATACCGAATGTGCATGTGTCATGACTTTTTTTTCAGTGTGTGCTTTCAAAGCGGCGCCTACTTAGCGCTGGGAAAGCAAAAGCCAGTGCAAATCAGACCGAATCCCGAGAGCAGCTGCTTATCTGTCAAGTATTTCGTGAGCAAACATGTATTTACCTCCTTAAACCGTTTACATTGGAAGTTAATTTTCCATTTGAGTAGCAGGAAATTACGATCGAAATTGACATTATATGCAGTCGCTTGTTTGTCCTAAATATTTGCTACGAGGCTGCTTGTCTCACTTATCCTGCTGGGTTTTCATTTATAGTGAATCACCACAATGGAGTTTTATGCCTCCCCTAAAAACCTTGAATCGAAGAGCTTATTTGCTGGTGGGCTGTAAAAGAACATTTCCATTACTGACAGACTCACCGTCTCCACAATCTTCAGCAGGGAGTGAATTCATATCCGGCAGTTTGAGAACTTTGAGCCCACGAGCTCATCACTCCCTTTTTAATTTATGCGATGAACTAAAATCAATTTTGATTTTATCTGATCACCTCTCCTCTGTAATATAGCAGGTGAAGATGATCCTTTTAAAGAATTCCTCATTTTGACAGCAGACTTCGACAGGCTTCCAACGCACATTAAGGGAGAGATTATCACTCGGCGTCAGTACAAGATTAAAGCAGCGGCGTCGTCTCCTGGACACATGCGTGTGGATGTTCAGGTGGTGGTTAGCGGATAATGAAACATGCCACTGTCAGAATGAAAGGAGAATAATCGAACTCAGTGACTGTATCATTTTTTTTCTTCACGTGCGGTAATTGTTTCGAAAAAAGATCCCGTTTCGGCTCGTTTTTCAATTCAGACTCCAGCAGTTTTATTGGCTCTCAGAGACTTTAATCATCTGTTTGATCCTGTTCAATGATACACTCTGCATTAGCAAGTCTGCAGTGCCTCTGACTGCATGCCAACACAAAGGAATAACATCAAAGGACATTGACTTGTTTGTTACACAGTCCTTGGGAAAAAACCTGTTTAGCCTCTGTTCATAATAATGTCAGCGGAGTAGAGCCCATTCAGTTTTCATTATGTTTGTTTCCTGTTGCATCATTTCCCAAAATGTCCTAAAAACCCAAAGTGGCATGCTTTTCATTTTGACCATGCCTTGGACAGGAATTTACCAAAAACACAATTCTTTTTTATATATATGTGTGTGTGTGTGTGTGTGTGTGTGTGTGTGTGTGTGTGTACAGAATCTGCATGGGAGTCTGACCTTTTTTGCATTTGCTTGAATAAAGGCATACTCATTTCTAAATGTAAGATGATTTAACTGAGGCAGTTTTAGGTTCTTTCACGCATAAAGAATCATACATACTGAAATGATGCTCCTTAAATGGGACCTCAGGAGATTATCAGAAAGACAGGCCTGCAGAAAAATAACCCAGATTGAATTGAGACTGAATTACTGGACAATTGTACCTCTCTGGGCACTACAAAAAATCAGTCTTTTGCTGAACTGAACAACCACTAGAAAATAACTGGTCACCACAAGAGCTCACAAGAAGACTTCTTTTTAAGAGGTCACTGGCGTTGTGGAATCGCCCCCTTAAAACCTCAGAGAACATCAGCTTACCATGTGTCAGATTGTGTTTTTCACTTGACAAACTATGCAGGCTTAGTTGGCATTCGGACAAGGAATAGCTGAGATATTGGATACCTTTCGCGTTCAGCAAAATACCCTAAAAGATGCCATTTTTTGATACGTGCCTTCGTAAAATGTCCACTCAGATGCCGACTACCTCCTGGCCTTTTGTTTTGACGTTCTTAAAGTTTGTTATCAGCCCTCTCGTGTTTCACAAGATAGACACGGCTTGTGTAATGAGAAACGCAGACTGATGTCGACATAACGCTGGGCATCCTGCAGCTGTCACTGTGACGAGCAAAACTGACACTGCTGCTGTGCTGCTCTCATTGGCATGCAGCAGCAGCGGCGGCCATGCAGCCGGCCCAGACTCAATACAGACAAAAGGGCCTATCAGTCAAAAATAACAGCACAGCTACAGGAGCATGTACCTTTTGATCCCCAAACGCTGACCTTGACTCTCTACACTTTACACTGGAGGTAAAACAAGGGGGAGGGTTTGTGGGATCCCAGTTATTTTTACACCATGCAGTATCTTTCCACCCTCAGCCCTGAAGCGGTGGAGTGCTGTAGCACCTTTCAGCAGGTTTCTCCCTCCACGAGCGCTCACACCTGTCTCTTCCAGCCCAGAAATAGTGCACTGCAGCAGTGTGCTTCTCTGAGGGGCGGGCGGCCATGTGACCTCAGAAACTATAGTACCTATGGAGATGCCTGAGTAAAAATAGCGAACCGTCATCTTCTCCTAGTACTGTAGATCAGGCAGTGTGGGGGGGCTTCCCCTGAATTTCATTAATCTCGGAGTGTCTGCAGTTATTTATCACGCAGGATTACGTAACAGAGAGAATTGCATTATAGAATCGCTTCTTCCCAGAAAGTGTGGGTGCAGCTGAAGCCCGGGCATCTTGGCATGTTTTTTTTTTTTTTTTAAGTGGCAGATATTCGTAAGGATCTTGTTAAAGAACAGGTCTCCCCTCTCTGGGGGGATGATGCTGATGCAGTGTTCAGCAAGCACGGGGAGGGTAGAGGGTTGTGGGCGGATGGGATCGAGTTAAAGATGAAGAGAAGCATGAGGAGGAGGATGAGGAGGTGGAGGATGAAGATGAGGAGGAGGAGGAGGAGGAGGAGCAGGAGGAGATCCTAGAGATCACATTCTTATGTCATCCCCCCTCCTGCTAAGGATTGTTTTCCAGTAGCCCCAAACCCAAATTCTCAGCCCATTAGGCAGCTTATTTCACTTTGGCTTACACAAGGGAAGATATGGGATGTGTGTGTGTGTGTCTGTGCTTGTGTGTGTGTGTGTGCGCTTCTGTGTATCATATACAAACACAATCAACGGCAGTGGCAGGGGGAAAAAATCAATTGCTGAAAAGTTAGCATGGATTGGAGGTGTAGGAGGTTATAACACTTCAGATCTCAATGAGGCAGTAATGCTGAATAATAATGTACAATGCACACTCTGCATACAAGATTCTTGCTATAAAGTGCCTTCAAGAGACCCCTGGTAAATGAAATATATAAACCGGGGTCCATCAGCATCTGAAGTGTAGCATATTTCGCTCCTGCTCATTAAATGCCCATTTATTGCAATTTAGATGTAATTTTCTTTGCCGCCAACGATTTGCTTGAGGTGGAAAGGTGCTGAAATGAGTGCAGCCTAAGCCTAACCTCAGCACTTTTCTGCCTCTGTGATGAACAGAAATGCAACATTTCTTCACTAGAAGTGCGGAGATAATGACTGCATGATTCCCATGGATGTTTGCTTCAAGGTCTTAACTGTGCTTGTATGGCAGCTGTCTGCTTGGACACTCTCCGCAGAGCTGCAGAAGTTATTAAATAAATCTCTTTGGTACAGCAGATATGTGCCTCCATTAAAGTGAGGAGATTCTGACACTTCCTGACGGGAGAAACCCCCCCCCCCCCCCACCCTTCTCTAATAAAGATGGCTTGTCAGCATTTGGGAGAATTCAATCTCCAGGCTGGATGTAAGTCTGAACAAGTTCTCTTGAAACTGTAAGAATAAGAGGAAGGGAGTTTAGATGGATTTCACTTAATATGAATTTTATTTTTTCTCCCTTCAGGTTGAATTCATAGCACTTATCTCTTCACACAATATCTCACGCAGGTGATTTTGACCCTCATGTTTTCACAGATCCTCAGGAATGGGCTTACTTTTCTACTTCTTGTTTTCCGTGATATCGACTGATTGTAAAGGTGCTGTTTTTTGAGGGAGGAGTTGATAGTTCTGTTCAATGTTTTTACATCTTTCTGTCATCAGTGTCAAAAAAAAGCCCTGACAAAAGCTCTGCAGTAAAATATCAGATGGAGGCAGAGAAATTGTGTGTTCAGCACGCTGTGGTGCCCTGCGGAGAGTCGGATCTTCTTATCAGCAGTTTTGATACCCTCACATTTAATGTTAAAGGCGGCAAAAAGGAAAACGACGAGCTCCTGCTTCTATGATACTGAAAGTGTGTTAAGCTGCTGTGTTTTGTCTCCTAATATCCCAGCAAGTCCGCGCCTCAGTCCCGCCATTTTCGGGCCTGGTTGACATTCGAACAAAAGCCCCGCGGCAGGCCTCATTTCTCGAAAGCCAAATTGCAGGAAACACTAGCCGGGCGCCATCACTCAGTGTCTCCGCGTCCGGTTTAATCACGCTCACGTTCTCTGGTTCACCTCGACCTGCTGCTCACGCCCGCCCCGCGCTGGACAGAAGCAATGAGCATGATGAAATGTTTCCTCCTCCGATGTGCCTGGCAGGGACAGGATGATGTGTCATTATGTTAAGGGCGCCTAAAAATGTCACGAGCAGCGTGTAACATACCTGCTCCGTATTGACTTTGACAAATAGAGCTGTCAGGAAACTTCACCAATTAGGATACAGATGTTTGCGCCGGCTTCTCCAGCCGGCAACGTCTCTGTCGTTCAGCCACTGTAGGCGGCGACCGAGCTGGAACTAAGCCTCTGTGTCTGGCTGTCTGAGTGAGGACGTGTTCTCATCCAGAATACTGATGGCATGTCATTTCTGATAGAGGCTCACAATGTTTGCTATAGATGAATTTAAAGTTATTCAATTTCACGCTAAGGCCCCACTTTTGAAGCTTCAGGGAATATTTCAGGTCCTTGCAGGCGACCCGGGGGGCGAGCTGTAACTGTCAGTTTGGTGTTCTTTAAAATTGAGGTATCATAAGTGTGTAGATTTTCCTGTAAAGATTTTTATATGTTTACCTTGCCGCTTCTCTTCCGTGCCCTTCACCCTCCACGCTCCTTGCTAATTGTAACCAAGTTGCCACGGCGCCTGTCCCGCTGGGCGCCGTTTAACTTGAACTGGTGGAGCGTGGCTTAATTGTCAGTCACCTGTGGAACTAAATCCCCCAGAGCTATTTCACAGGCTGAGGATCTGAGATTTTCATCAGTCACAGATATGCTAGTTAAATGAACATAACAACAATTAATCCCACATTGAATACAGAATCGATGATGCGTCACTATCCTGGAGCCATTATCTGCTGAAAACTGATTGCATAACTGTTTGCAGTAGGCAAATGGCAGTGCATCAGGGGAGGAACACTGAATATTTTCACGCCGAGATTTTATTTTGTAAACCTGGGGTTCATGAACTGTATCAGCCTGATAGAAATAAATACTCCTATGTTAGATCAGTCAGCAGCTGCTCCATAGGTTCGCATGTTATTAGCACCGGTAGGGGAGCACTGGGTTGGGATGATGGTATTCCTCCTGACTTCTTTGTAAAATGGTGTTGTCAGCTTCATAACGAAGCTCCCAGCTTATTGTCTCAGCATGCATGGGCGGCACAGGAACAGAGACAAAAGGCGTGGGAAATTACATGGGAGCTTGTGCCCAAATGTGTCGCTATTCTTGGCCCTCTTTTTGGAACAGCACGGAAAGAAAAACCTTGAAAGGAGTGAAAAGTAGAAGACCGAACAGAATTTAACAATATACTGTAGTTGCAATGCTTCTCCCTTATGGAAATGCAGCTGAACAGATTTGTCTGTGTGTGTGTGTGTTTTTCTTCTTCTTCTTTTTCACGTCAACCATGAAAAGAACTGATAATAATGGCTCATGCTATGCTGCGGCATCTCTAGAGCATCATTACCACCTAATGAAAAGCAGCGAAGGGTGTATAAAAATCACAACCAAAGTAAAGTTAGCTTAATAGTTTAGTAGCTCAGTCAGTTTGCGGTCGACTGATGTTGTGATTGGCGGTTCCATTTACTTTAACAACTGGCGGATTGTTGCGGCAAATACAAGAGCGCAGCTGAAGGCCAGATGGTGCATGACAGATTACATGTTGCTATTAGTGGAGGGAAATTGGAGGGAGAAAATGATTCAGGTAGCATGATCGCTCGAAGGGTGCATGTAGCGGTGAGCAACATGGCGATGCGACTACCATCCTTTCCATCCCTTTGATACAGACGCCTAATTAAAGGGATTTCTCTCAGTGTAGCCTCACAAACTACGCCCTACCTCTGACCTCCCCTGGTTAACAGCAATCTGGTGCTCCACGGAGGTGTCAACAAATTACGGCGCATTATAGCTACGATGAGCTCGATCCACTAAAACCGAGCGCATCTCGCCACTGTTGGCCTGATGGTGATCTTCCAGGATGCATCTCTGCGTGGCGATACCCGAAACAATGCCGATACTACTACGTCCACCTGCGCTATGATAGAATTACGGTGCACCACATCAAAGCTGTTGCATAAAAGCGAGTTTGAAGTTTTAAAAGATGACACCAGAAGTAAGTGGGGGTTTGCAAACTAATGTGTAGAGGAGGAGGAGGACTGGGAGCCACCAGCCCACACAAACCTGCCTGTAAAAATGTGTATCTCTCCGCAAGCCGCCTCCTACGTTCTCTCACTGGTCATTTTGTCATCTCCCACAAACCAATGCATGCCTCCGTGTTTCCCTGCCCGTTCCCAGTTATTGAAAAGCACCTTTTTCCTTCTCTCGAGCCAAAGTCAGCAAGCTTCACCTTCGGTTTTCTGCACCTTGGATTTGACACCTCACTAGTAACGTATCTGCTGGCAGGCCGGTTGTGATTGTTGCAGGAATCAATATTTAAAAAGTCAAGACTCCGGCTTATTCATCCACCCATGCATGTGCAGTACATTTGCAGGTACAAACACACAGCGCAAACAAACACTGATCCTTGGCACTTCGTGTTTTAGTATATTTTTCTGTCCGACGAAACAGGAAAATTAGCAGCGAGCATCTTTGGATGTCAAACATTTTAATAAGAGGGCTTCATGCTGCTTATACTCCTTTAGGTTACGCAACTAAGGCACACTCTGTCACTGTCTCCCTCCCATTCAAGCCCGTGCGTTCTCTTGTCTCTGTCTTCCTCTCACACGCGCTATACAAATGCACAAGCCTCTCTCCTCAAAACCTGAATTTTAGAGACAGAAGCGTCTGGAATTTTTTCACAACCTCCCACAGACGTCCTCGAACCTATCATTTTCTCTGCAGTGGAGCAATGGTGACGTATGCTCGTCGCTAGTGCAGCTGAATTTTAAAAAGCTCTACACCCACGCTGAATACCACTACTGCAAGCATAATTATCATAAACTTTCCCTGCCGTCTGTAGCCCTTCTGTCTCTGTATGTGATTCTCCCGATTTATTCAGCTGCACACATTAATTCAGTGTCGCTGCAGAAAGGGGAGTGTGAAAGGTGTCTGGTAAATGTATGTCTTTTTGGAAATTGGTGGGTCATTGTGTAATCGCCGGCGCTGTGTAATCACCTGGATGCGGAGCTATCAAAAAGTGCATGTTTGCATATTTTCACTGTGCGTTTTTGCATGCACCGCTACATGTGTTCCTGCGTGCACTGATGCACAGATTGGCTTACGTCGCACCCAAACTGCAGTTTGTTTACATCACTACTGTGAGCGATTCTCACTTTGGCATTTGGGAATCACTGCTGTTGTGCATTAATTTGGCGAGAAACATTTCATTTCAGTTTTCAGCCCTACAGTAACACCCATTCCTCAGTGTGTGCTTGTGTGTGTATGTGTGTTTCTTTATTACATTATTATTCACATCTTTCGGGGGCATTCACTGTTTGACAGACCTGTTTGTAATTTTTAAATTTTTTTTTTTGGTGGGTGCCACATTCAAGCTGTAATTGTGCCACAGAGAGCTAAATAGTTACACCCAGAAAGACATCAGTGTTCACAGGAAGTCCCTTGTGACTGCCCACTCTTGTAATTAACAGTGATAATTTATTCCCCCTTTTTTTTCTTAAAGGTATAGTGACAGATTTTTAATTTGAGTCATTTTTTTCCCCTGTTGCCTTGCTACAGTGGCAAGATCAGTCAGGGAATACCTGTACAAGAGTATGAAACTTGATC
>JAVQJZ010199143.1:0-11619 GCA_036025355.1 Leiopotherapon unicolor | reverse complement strand
CAATAAAACTACTGGACATTTGCTTGTGACTTTTTAAAAAAAGACTGTGTAAGCAAAGATCCAAACATAAAACACAAAGTATAATTTCACAGCAATAATCTGCGTTTTCAGTGTAGGCGTTCACAGATAGCGTCCCACTTTGAAAGATCTCAACATCCAGGACGTTTCATCAGCAGAGGCCTACTGTGACCTGAGAGCGTTTAGCTGCTGGCAGCGTGACTCATCAGGGGCGATAAGGCTGCTGACATGCAAATAGTTCACTCCAGCAGCAGAACGCAGAGAAGATGACAGCCCGTTTGTCCTCTCTGCCTTTGTTTTGTTCTGTTCCTTGGCACAGTCTCTTTTTATTCACCGCGGTGAACTTCGCCCCTTAACTCTTAGCATAACGTTTTGTATTTTTGTTGCTAATGTCTTCCTCCTCTCATCTTTTCCTCTCTGATTCTTTATCTCTCTTTTGTTCCACCTCCTTCAGAGCCTCCTCCTCTTCCTCCGCTTTTATCTCTCTCTTTCTTTTCTTGTCTTTCTTCAGTCGGTGGCACCAAAAACTCACAGCTCAGACTGGATTATTCAAACAAAGTTGCCTTTAGTTTTTCAAATACAACTCAGCAGCATTAAATAAGTGTACAAAACCTGCATCTGTCTTTGAACATAAAGACTATGTGTCGTCTCCTCTCAGCCACAAAACCAGGGTCGTCAACTGGGAACCAACAGCAAGGTCAGGGCCACCGTGGCTCCCTTCCCCTCTTCCTCCTCCCACTGCTCCTCTTCCTCCCTGGGACCTCCTCCTGCGAAGGCCTCCCGCCCGGCTCTAACGCTCCTCAGCAGCAGCATTGGAAGCCGCCGGGCCCGGGCCCCCGCTCGACCGGAGGAAGAGGACGACGCCTCCACGGTGGTACAGTAAGAACGCTGGAGGGTGGGCGAAGAGAGCAACACTGTGACAGAGCAGTAAGAGAGAGAGAGGCAGCGCACTGTATCCTCAACTAGTCTTTTAACACACACTTACCTTCAGCATCCTGACCCATCACTTCAAAGGGCTTCACAGTATAGCTTAGTCAGTACATGCACACACAAAGTCACACACATTTAGCTAAACGTCCCCCATTATAAAGTTTGTGAGTAATTAAGCAGCTCATAAATGATTTCAAGACTTTGTTAAGGAGGGAAAGACACACACTCATTTGCACGTATACATACACACACTGTGACACATACAGTGCTGCACTGGGTGGCTACAGTTTCTTTTCAGTACTTCCACTTCATCTCTATATAGTCCCAGTGCACAGATCGGCATTGGCTAGATCTGAATTTAACAAGCCTCTGTGCGCGCGCCTGTGTGCGTGAGAAGGGAAAGTTTCAACCCGCCGCCGCCTGCAGATCGCTGAGGCTGCAAAACGTCCCAGTTGCACACTGCGAGTGATGAATAAGTCGGAGAAAAGATCAAAAGAAGGGAAACAGCAGGACAATGGGAGCCTGGATGGGTCAAAAAAATGGAGGGGAAGCAATAAGAAATGCCAAAAAAAAAAAAAAAGGAGCAAAAGGTGGGAGTTCAGAGGGAGATTAAAGGATGTATAAAAAGCATTGTTTGCAACACGCCCACTAACACACATCCACATAAAAAACTCTGAGAGTTAATAAAGCAGACATGCTGCAGCTATAGTGCTGTACTATATACACGCTGGCTTATAGACAAACACACTCATATGCACATTCCATTTCCATTTTGCCCTTAAGCCCCGCTCTGAACACAGCTTCACTGTTTTAATGAGACAGAGAATAAAGCAGCAGACAGAGGGGCCTCTCTGCTCTCCGTCACCCCCACAGTGAGCCCTCTCTCTGGGGGTTGAAAGGCAGCATGAAGTGGGTGGGGGGGCTTGGTGGATGGAGGGAAAGAAGGGACGAGAGAAAACTGATTAAAAAAAAAGAAACTCCTATAAAACCATTTGCGATGAATGAGAATTTCCTTTGTGTGTGTTCGGCACTTCAAGAGGGGTCGGTTCGAGTTCGCGCAGCAGTGACATCACCGCTTAAGTGCTGCGCAGTGTTACATTCACACACATTTAACCTGTGATTCATGCTCACACCCACATATCGGCCGGTTGCACACATCCCTCGTCACTGGTATTAATTTATTCCTCATCAAGGAGCTTTGTTATCCAATCACACACACACACACACAGCGGCGCTTAATGAGTCTCCCGCCATTCCACCCCCTTGTTGAACCTTATAACATTAGGGACTACCCAGTGGCAAACGACTTCATGACGTTGTGATGTCACAGGACTTCCGCATTCACAAATTACACTCACAACGATCCTTTTGTATCTCAAGAGAATTTGCCTGGACCTCCAAAACTTCCCACTGACATTTTACCCACTTCTCTCTCTCTCTGTCTTTTCCCTTCTCTCTCTCTCGCTCAGTACTGTCTTTTCATTTCCTGACATTGAGTCAATAAGTGCGAATTTCATAAATTTGTTCAAATAGAACAACAGCAGCCTCTCTGTCCCCGTAAAGGTCAAAGGGCTGAAGCTGGCCTGAACGACATCAACCACACTCCTGATTAAATGTCACAACTGTTCGAGATGACCGGGGCGTGACCAGGAGTCAACAACAGTCCCTGTTTGTGAAATCATTCAGAGCTGAGATATAAGAGAACGTGTCTCATCAGGGGAATTCTATTTAGCTTTTGGAGTTTCTTGACCTGTAAAAGCTGTTTTGGTTTTTTGTTTTTGTTTTTTTCACTTTTCTTAAACAGTTCTTTGTTCATTGCTGTTTTTATTTCACCACACGGACGTCCTTATCTCACAGTTCAGTGTTCACATTGTGTCTGTTATCTGTTACTAATCTTATTTAATATCTGAGCAGCAAAGGAAGCTGACATAGATTGATAACATTACTCTGTAATTGCTATTCTAGCTGTTGTGGGTAATTTCAGGATCTTGTAAGCTCTACGTGTCTGCATGTATATTTATTGGCCTTTGTATTTACACTCTGTTTATGAATTGTGGGTTAATAAATTGTCCTACACTAACACTTTTGTAATGGCAATGTTCCTTTATGGTAAAGTAGGCTGAGGTACGTTTGCTTCAAAAAGAGGCCATTTAACCGTCTTTAACCTTTAACACCCACTGATTTAACACGCCTGCAGAGCGCCACGCAGAGCCTCCACTAACGAATATGTAACATGTAAAATATTTATTTCTCCTTTCTGCATTCACTTTTAGAAATAAAGCCCTGCAGTAAAATAGTAAATAGTAATTCTTTGACAGCTGTTAAGTAAAATGTTACTGTGTTTTTGATGGGAAGATTTTTTCTTACCTAACCGCCTAACCACCTTTAATCTTTCTCCACTTACTGTTCCACCCACAGCAGCCAGTGCTATGACGAGGTTCATCAACATGAACATATATAGTCTCTCTCTGGAGGGTGACATATTTGTGGTTGCATGTGTGGTGAGTTTATGCCAGCTTTGCTGTCAGATCATTTGTCGTTTACCCAGAGCTGACCAACTCTAGACCAAGAAGAAGAACTATGAGTTATTAGTGAAGAGGACTGGAAAAGGCTCACACACCTCATATAGAGCTCCTTCATTTTAAAGCTATCTGCCAGTGTCATAAACGTACATTTCAAAGTCACTGCATGGGTCTATCGATTAAAAATACTAAAATAATAAATGGCCAACCAGACAACGCACAAAACTTCTCGGTGTCTCTGAGAACACTAAAGAAATTGCTTTTTATTTTTTTCATCCTAACCACTTTAACCCCAAAAAAGGCCCAAAGAGGCGAGGTCAGAAAACTGCTGATGGCTAGCAGCCAATCCGTGACGCCTCACACCACGAGAAAGCAAAAGGGCCATAAGATGAAGGGCTGCTGAGCGTGATCACTCACCGCCGTGCAGGAGGCAGTTTGTCTCCAACTTTTTGAGTTTTGATTCATTGTTTCCAGAGGGTGGAGAGCTGACCTTTCACTGCATCGTTTTTGTCTGATTTTGTGTCTTTGTGTCTCAGCCTGCATTGAAAAGACACTCCTCTGTTATGGCTGACTGTACGCAGGTTTCTTCCTGTATATTCAGACTTCACTACAATATTTTGCTATTTCAACAAGGGCTTATTTTTAATCACTTTTTCCATTCTGATCGTCTGTGGGCTGCCTGGCTAAAAGTGTAATAGTATTTCTTATATGTCTCATCAGTTTCTATATCTGAGTCAGGATAATATTAGTGCTGCCACTTCCTGCTTTATTCTCGTTGTGCCATTTCCTTTGCTGCAATCTGCGGGACAGACAAAAAAAAGACTGTCAGATGTCCTATCTGTCTCACAAACTGTAATACACTGGCTCTTTCCTGTAATTGTCCTGACAGCATGGGACTCTGATATATACAGGCGGACGAGCGGCGCAGGAACTCGAGAGTCACAACGCGCATACAGTCCAGAGAAAAATCAACTCTCTCGCAGGCAGAGCTGACTGAGAACAGAAAGAGGAAGTGCATCTTTTGTGAGGAGGAAGTGGGGAGGTGAAGTTAGGACCTGAACTATAATCCCACTGACAGGAATCCAAAAGGTCTGCACTCCTACGCGGGTGTAGAGAGTTTATAAATCTAAATCTTATAAAAAGGGACAAAATCATGAAGTCAAACGCATTTAAGAGCAAAACACCTTGCTCTTAAATGCTCTTACCTGCGCTGATTCAGCGTGTAGGTAAATGATGACCATATTCTCAAACAAACAAAAAAAAAACATGCAGGCTAAGGTAACTTCTGTGCAAGAGCTTTACTTCCACCTAAAAAAAAGGCGAAATGAATGTGACGTATCAAAAGAGAGAGTGACCAGGATGGTTTATCATTAAGAAACCTGGATCCCATTTACTCTTTAAATGTGTATTAATAGAAGAGATGGACCACAGCCTTAAAAAAATGAGTCAGCTACTCTAAGAGAACCATACACAGACAAATACCGGCCATCGGAGAGAAAAAGCTGTGATGAGAAGGGGTCAGGCGTCCTGCTGAGTCACTGGCCTAACTATAGCTGGTGAGAACTGACTTTGTGTCAGTTCATATTGTAAAGTCACATATCGAGAAACCACAAAACTAATGTTGGTTGTCTGATTAGCTCAAACGTGTGCTTGTGCCTCAGCTTGTATCAGTCATATCTGGCTTCTCATGCTTCAACTTCTCATATAGACGGGATTATAATCCTAATCATCACCGCGTTCTGTGTCACTGATATGCAGCAGTGAGGTCCCGTCTCTTTACCTGCACAGCACACACACACGAGAGCTCTTTCTCCTGAAGACTCATCACCTCTTTAAGGTGATTTTTAGATCACAGTTGTTGGTTCAGTGAGGTCAGAAGGTCACTGCCACTTGCTGACGAAGGAATAACTTCATCCAGCATGCATCCACTTTTACTTTTCAAGGAAACGGAGCGACAGTCTACATCAGAAACTGTCATTTCCTTAAGGCAGCGCTGAGAGCTGAGAGAAAGTGAATGAAACTGTATTTCAGACACATATGACTGAATGGGCTTGCCCACGCACTGCTAAAAATAAACCCTGGTGGTCTTGAGTCAAAGACGAGAGGAAGCCGGACAGTTTCAGGTGCGTCTGAAGGAAGAACACACAAATCTTCAGCATGCGAGCGAGGACTCATATTTTCTGTGCCGCGATCTTAAAACAGAACGAGGAAATGCAGCTGGCTTTGAGCTCGGCGGGGGCTCGTGTTCAGAGGAGCAGCTGGCAGGTGGGAAACCTTCGCGAGATTAAAAAGCGAGCGGGGTCTCACTGCGTCTGCAGGGTCTGCACTGTTTCCAGATCTTTACTTTAAGGAACTGCACTGACAGATGTATTGATTATTAAATGAGATGATGATTTATATGATTTAAACTGCATTAACAGGCTTAGCAGATAACAAATAGTGGCAGATGTCAATATGATAACATCATTAAGACATGATGAGAAGTTAGCAGCTTGTTAGTTAAGGTTTCCAGGATGGATTTACATTATAGCTGCACCAATAAATATTTTAATATTATGGTTCAAATGACTGTGTAAGAGCATCTATCAGCTCTGTGTCAGTTTTGCAGCTCACAGATTTACTTTTGAGTCCAGTGGCAGAGGACCAGAGATGTGTAAGTCTGTCTGTTTGTGTTTAGTGGTTATTTTCCACCAGTCTCTACTTTTTCCTTCTCCTGTCTGTACGTTTAAGAAGCAGATTCATACAGCCTCAGGATGTTCAGGCATTCTATCCTTATTTAAACTTTGAAGAAAAAAAAATCCCAGCATGCTTAGACTGGTCAAGCTTCCACAAAAAAAGAAAAAAAAAAGCACCTGATACCGTGAAAGGCCCAGTTTCAGTGCCTCTTGCTGTTGTGTTGCTCCTCTTCTCTTTCTGTAAGTCTGAACTATAAAAAGAGAGAAATCGACCTTGACAGGAAGGAGACGGTCACAAGTCACGGTGTTGAGGACACGCAGAGAAGAGGACAAGGAGACCGCGGCGGACATGATAATAGCTGAAGATTGTGTGTGTGTGTGACGTCGACGCGCAGAAATGCACAAACCTCAAACCTGAGGCCAAAGATAGCTTCACAAGGCCAGAAAAAAACACGCCTACACAAGCAGGTGGAGTCAATCTGTCTTTCTGTGTTATAGCAGCTTTATTGTTGGAACATTTCTTCATAAATCAGCACTTCTAATAATGTTTTTGTTCTCTTGTGCTGTCCTGAAGCAAAACAAAAAAAAAAAAAACACTGACATTTCTCCAAAAAGCGAGAAAACTCTTCGAAGTTGATCTGAAACTACAAAGTGAAGTCTGATATGCTCTCGGTATACGGCTACCAACCTTGAGTACACACACGGTCACACACACATAATCACACAGGAATGCAAACGGGGCGATAATGGCGGCGGTGGAACGTATGCAGATACACAGTCCCACCCTGATCCACCGTAAACTGAACAAAGCTGACAGCACAGGCCTGTTCGTATATTTTACACACACACACACACTCGTCTATATCTCTCTGACACACACACATTCACCAGAGATCAGGCAGTCAGTTGAGCTGTTCTGCAGATGTGTGAAAGGTCAACACAGATGAGGGGAAAAATGTGAAGAAAGAGGGAGAGGAGGTGACAGAGAGTGCGGCCCAGCTTCTGGTAACAGAGGAACAAGATCTGAGCGCTTCGAGCCGCAGCAAAGTTATGATCAGTCAGACGTCGGGCGGATGACAGTTCACTGTTATTTAAGATAAAACTGCATTAAACCACAGCGACACACAAACACTTGTCAAACACCAAGTTGGTTGTGTCAGCGCTAAACGTGTCGACCCACCACACCTACACTGTGGTCCATGTTCAGTCTTAGCAGACGGACTGAAAATAGCTCATAAACCAATGAGTTTTACCTTTTTTTGTTATTATGTTGGTTTATTCCTGAAAAATATAACATCTTGTGGTTTCATGACTCATGATCTGACTTCATATTTAACAGACATGAGAGATATGTTAAACTGTTGAGTTAATACTTCTTTAAATACAGGGGAAACCCTGAGGCCCAAGTGGAAGCACAGTTGGTTTAGTTACAAGTAAAATTCCTTATTTTGACACAATGTAGTTAAAAGAAAATAATTAGCATTTAGGTCCGACAATGTAGAAGAAAGCTGAAGTCTATGAGATGCATGCTAAATGTAGGTGGCGTTCACGGTGAAAGAATGAAAAAACAGAAGTTCAATTCCGGTTTCCATGGAAACAATTACAAATTAAAAGGTGGAAATTGACTGAATTATAATTTCTAAGAGCTGAGGTCACTTGAGATGAAGCATGAAAAGAGCCAGTGAAAAGGAAGTCAGTGAAGGCTTCACTCTCCTCGACAAACACTCAGCTGTTTGCTGTTCATTTTATGACCGGGCAAAGTCTTCAGCACACCAACACACACACACACACACACACACACACACAGGGAACATAAATGGGTAAACAGCTTGTTTTGGATTCTCCAATGAGGAAGTTATGAAACATATTAAAGAAACGAATGTTGACAGCGTGAAAACAGTACCATGTAGTGTGTGTGTGTGTGCGTGTGTGTGCTTCTTTTTCCGATAAGTTCACTCAGAGTTTAATGAGAAAGACAGAGGCTTGTCGTTGCCGCTTCTCTTTCTGTTTTTCTTCCCTCACTCCGTCTGAAAGAGCAGGAGAGGGGAGGCTGGAAATGTACCCACAACATGTAATCCAGTTACTTTTGGAGGACTTTGCTGTCCAGAAAGTACTCCGGCAGCAGGTGGAGAAATAAAGAAAGAAAAAAAGGAAGGGGGAGATGAAGAGAGGGATGACGGGGATGAAGACGGGAACAGTTTGTACCTGTTGTGCAAGCCAACCAGACACAGACAGGTTCATCTAGCCAGCATTCATCATGTCTCCTTTCTCCATCTTTAAGGCCCTTTCTTCTCCCTCCTTCGTCATCCTCCACTCAGGATAAACACCCACATGTTCCCGTTTCTCCGCAGCATTCCTCAACATGTCAATTAGCCCCCCCCCCCCCCCCAACACTTTCCCTTTCTCTCCCCCGCCTCGTATTCCCTGCCCTCCTCTCACCGCGTCCCGTCCCCGCAGTTGAAATGCACGGCGCGTCCGACACAAACCAGCCGCCATTTCACTGTCACCGGAGCAACCGAACAACAGCGTTAATGCAGAGAGGGAGAGAGAAGGAAGGAAGAAAGACAAGAAAGAAAGCAAGTCTTTGTTTCGTTTCTCTGAGGCTCGACTTTAACGGTGTGATTAAGTGGTTGGAAACGGACTGAAACAACAAAAACAGAGCGTGGCAGAGGGAGGGAAGTGGAGGATGAGGTCAGACTGTTTTACTGTCCCGTTTGGTCCAGAACAAAAAGTCTTTGAAACACTAAAAACTGCGTACGATTGGCTCCTGACGGTGCAAACACACCGAGGGGAAGTGGTGATGCAGCAATTATAAGAGCTCTCTCGTTTTTAAAGATCGACTATGGAGAAATGTTTTTAGTTTTTGAAGCCATTTTTATTCTTAGTTATATTTACAGACAGCACAGCTGTTTCTGACACATACATACACACTCTGACACGTGGCAGGAGATTGATTAGTTTCATATTCAGTTTGTCTCAACATATAAACATAAAGGATTCAAATAATATTATCTTGTGCAGGAGGTCGGCCCTGTGATTAAACAGCCAAATGAGGACCACGTGACCTCTTATGATCCATTCGTGTCCGTTTCCAAGACCCACAGCGGGGCCTTACAGTCCCGCTTTACATGCTTCCCCCGAAACAGTAGCAACAATCTTTTTTCCATTTAGTGGAAGATGCAGCCATGGCGCATACTTGCGTCCTGGGCTGAAAATGTTTGTTTGCGAATTTCCAAGTTTAATTAGGATTTAGAAATCAGCCCAGAAAGCACAAACAGCAAAGGGGCCCCTCTGTGAGAGTCCTCGCCTCAGAGACGCTCAATGATTCGTTGCTGTCACATTTTCTTATATCGCAGAGAAACACAAAAGCAGCAGTGCAAAAACAAAAGAACAATGTTTTTCCCATTCACTTAATAAGCACGGCAGACATTTTTTATAAAAGAAGAGCCAAGCCACTCTCTCGGCTTGTTAAAGTGAAGCCTGCAGGCTCGGCTCCTTTTGGCAAATCCTAACAGTTTGGTTGTCTGCGTGTGTGTGGCTGCTTCCAACCACACTGTGGATTGGTACTCCAATTATGGGTTTGACCATGCAAACACTCACTCTCTCTTTCTCAAACACACACACACACACACACACACACACAGAGGGTGGCCCTGCAATGGTTCTCTGCACTGCAAGTTTCAAAATACAGCCGTAATGTGGTTTTCTCATAGCTGTGAGCTAATCTACTCCGAATGAACCGATTGTCTCAAATAATTATTCCAGTCCACCGATGGAGGAAATGTGCTCAGTCCCTTAAAACCTGTGAGAATAAAGGCATCCATCTAAAGTCTGCTTTGCCTCGCCCTGTAATTGTGAGCACAGACATTTCATTTCAGTCCCTGTAGAAGCAGAAGGATGTCAAATGTCCCCCAAGTTGTCGTAGATGATATCAGGCGACCTCAGCGGCGCCTGCTGGTGCTGACTGTACCACAGATTAGCAGATGGAGGTTTCTGCTTAGACACTCTGCTGTACAGCTCCCTCCCTCCACCTCCACCTCCACCTCCTCCGCCTCCGCCTCCGCCTCCCCAGATATTGTTGTTGTTGTTCATGTTACTGCCAGGACCTCCGGGCTTCCCGGGGGGCAGCGGCACCGGCTCCTTCCGAGCAAAACCGCTCCGAGGAGGTTTTGGGGCGGTGACAGGTTTGGGCCACCTCGGTGCTGGAGGCTGCGGCGCACCTCGACTGGGGCCCAGCTGCGGGGGAGAGTGTCTTTGGGGCTCTGACGCCTTTCCATGGGAAGGGGTGCTGTAAGTTCCCTCCGGTCCCAACGGGGCCACCACCTCTTCCTGCATCTTCTGGAGCTCCAAACGGGCCTCGTTGTAAACGCTCATCCCTGAACCAGCGCCTCCTTTGGCACAACCCTCCGGTTCATCATAAATGTGCTCCGGAGGAAGAGCGGGAGGTGACGAAGCCCCTTCTGCCTGCCCCCCTGGTGGTCGCCTGTTGCTGTTCACGCCTCTGCCTCCCCCTCTCCCTCCCCCTGCGCCCCCGTTTAGACTCAGCGCACTGGTTTTCTGGCTCAGGTCCAGGCTGATCCGGTCGTACACATGTGAGTACAAGTCCGGTGGCTTCCTGTTGTTGACACCGTGTTGATGATCCCCTTGGACCCCCCCTCCCAAAGCCTCGTCTCCTACTGGTCGGAGGCGCGGGTTGGGCACCGGAGGGGTGGATGTGTTAATGGTTTGGTTTGGCTTGATGCTGTCCACTGGGTCAGAGTAGAGGCAGTCAGCGCTGTGTGGAGGCAGACGGACCGAATCGGCCGGCTCAGAATAAAGACCTGCATGTTCATCGGCTGCCGAAACACCTTTTCCTGTCGCCTGCCCCCGTGGAGATCTCGGAGGGGTCCCGCCTCCTCCTAAAACTGTCAACATGGCTGGAGGTTCTGGTAAACTCCTCCCTTTGAGTCCTCCTGCTACCCCTTGCCCCCTGCCTCCTCCGCCGTCCCCACCCTCCCTCTTCCCAAGCACGCCGTCAGCAGAGCCCGGTTTGCTGCCGCCCGAATCGCCATCGGCCTCCCGACTGCTGGTGCTGCTGCTGCTGTCCCCACCGGATGCGGCGTTGCGTATGTGCTGCAGCGACGTGGGGCAGTCTGGATCAAAGTTGACGGGGCAGCTGAGGTGGCGCTCTTCATTCAGCACCTTCTGCGACTGGATGGCCTGGTCCACCAGCATGAAGATCTCGTTGCCTTGCTTGGTGTCGAAGGTGAAGTTGCCAGGGCCAGAGTCGCAGCGTCGGCCTGCCTCAAACGAAAACATCACCTGGAGGAAAAAAAAGTAAAGAAAAATGAAAAAAAATGCTTGAATGTATTTATATATCCTCCTGAGACCCGGCCCATTCATTTATGTCCATTATAATGGACATTGTGTTTATCTGTATTTTCCTTAAGTATTTGGAGTTATGCTATCAAGCTCTATGGTATTCTGTAGAGGAC